>CM023958.1:33631836-33662828 GCA_013407115.1 Glycine latifolia
GTTTAGGGAATGCAGAATCCCTAAACCTAGTTTTCCCTCTCTATAAATGCATCATTTATAGATGGAGGAGGCAGACCTTAAGCCAGACCTTGAATCGAAAAACCACAGAGAAGAAGAGTGCAGTTGAGAGTGTCTCCTGTGAGTGTCTCTGTGAGTGTTTCTCCGGCATTAGGCTGTAGAGAGAGAGAGCTCCCTCCATTGTTGGTGAGGTTGAGTGTTTACTCCGGCGTGTGGCCGTGGAGTGCTTGTAACCATTATTGTGATAGTGGAGATTTCTGGACAAGGTCCCGTGGGTTTTCCTCTTTGAGGTTTTCTCCCACGTAAAACCATTTGTGTGTGTGTTTATCTCTTGTTCTTCTCTTTCGCTTCAGATTTACGTTTCCGCATTTGTTACTGTTTGATTGATTCTGGGTGGAGTCTGTAACTCCCCAGACGCAGGCCGAGTTGGTAGAGAAGGTGACGCGCACCACCGAGTTCTCCCAACAGAGTGGTATCAGAGCTCCGGGTTCGACGGGCTCTGACGAAAGGAAGAAGACAAGATGGAGACCAGTACCAGTGGAGGTATCGCCCATGACGGGGATATGTTTAAGTTGACTGCCGACAACTTTACATACTGGAGGCCGATGATGGAAGATCATCTGTATTGCAAGGACTTGTATGATCCGATTGTTATGAAGGAAAAGCCTACAGGCAAGTCGGACAAGGAGTGGGAAATCCTGAGTCGGAAGGCGGTGGCCATGATCAGGAAGTATATTGACAAGTCTTTGTTCGAGCACGTGTCCGAGTTCACCAATGCCTTCGAATTGTGGAACAAGTTGGAGTCCATGATTCAGAAGAAGACTCCGAGAAACAAGGCACATCTCGTCCGCCGGCTGGTGAAGCTGGAGTACACGGAAGGGATGAGCATGATCGAGCACCTCAACACGTACAAAGGTATCGTGAACCAGTTGTCCAAGGCCGAGATGAAAATTGACAACGAGATGCAGGCTTTGCTGTTGCTGAGTTCATTGCCAGAGAGTTGGGATACCCTGGTAGTGACGTTAAGCAACTCGGCCCCTGAAGGGAAACTGGAGATGGATGTCGTGACCGACAGCCTCCTGAATGAAGAAGCCAGGAGGAGAGAACGGGGTGTATCCAGCACGTTTGATGCCAACGTGGCTGAAAGGAGTAAGTCCGACTTCCGAGCTCGAGGGAAGAGCCGAGGTCGTGAGAGGCGGGATAAGTCCCGAGATCGGTCAAGACCGAGGAGTGAACTGAAGTGCTTCTACTGTGGGAAGCCCGGGCACAAGAAAGCTGACTGCTGGACTTTGAAGAAAGATGAGCAGAATGGGTCTGTGAAGTCAGACCAGAGTTCACAGAAGAAGAGCACCACGGCCGTAGTCGCCAGTGCCAATGCTGAAGTGTTCCTCTTGAGAGAGGATGACTCTGTGAACGTAGCCTTCGACGACTGTACCTGGATTGTAGATTCAGGAGCTTCTTTCCATGTGACCCCGCACAGAAGGTTTTTTTCTTCCTACCGGAGTGGAGATTGTGGAGCTGTGAAGATGGGGAATCAGGTAACCAGCAAGATCGTCGGTATTGGCGATGTGACGCTGACCTCTGAAGTAGGATGCCGGATCGTGCTGAAGGACGTGAGGCATGTACCTGATATGCGGCTAAATCTGATCTCGGTTGGAAGGTTGGATGATGCCGGGCTTGTAAACAGCTTTGAGGGCTGTAGATGGAAGTTGGCCAAGAACAATTTGGTGATGGCCAGAGGAAAGAAGGAAGGCTCCTTGTATGTGATGCAAGGGAGGATGTGTGGCGGTGAGGCCAACACGATTTTTGATGGTTCAAGTCTGGAGCTCTGGCATAAGCGTCTCGGCCATATGAGCGAGAAAGGACTTGAAATTCTGGAGAAGAAAGAGCTATTGACCGGGTTGAAGGGCCAAGTGCTGGAGAGCTGCTCGCACTGCCTAGCTGGGAAGCAGCACCGGGTTTCATTTGTGAGACCGGATCAACCGCGGAGACGGAGGCACATACTTGACCTCGTCCATACTGACGTCTGCTCCATGACGGAGAGATCGCTTGGAGGCGCGCAGTATTTTGTCTCTTTCATTGATGACCACTCCCGCAGAGTGTGGGTGTACCTTATGAAGACTAAGGGCCAGGTTCTCCAATACTTTAAAGAGTTCCACGCAATGGTGGAGAGGGAGACTGGAAAGAAATTGAAGGTGGTCAGATCAGATAACGGCGGAGAGTACAGGGGTCCTTTTGAGGCTTACTGCAGAGAAGCCGGGATCCGACTGGAGAAGACGCCCCCCAAGACACCTCAGCTGAACGGGCTAGCTGAGAGGATGAACCGGACTATCGAAGAGAAGGTCCGAAGTATGCTTTCCAACGCAGGGTTGTCGAAAGGATATTGGGGAGAGGCAGTAAGAACAGCGGTCGACTTGATAAATATCTCGCCGTCCCGACCGCTGAATGGAGAGATTCCAGAAGAAATCTGGACAGGTCGGAAGCCGACCTATGAACATCTGAGGGTGTTCGGATGCCGAGCCTTCGTGCACGTCCCTAAAGATGAAAGGGCGAAGCTGGATGCGAAGACGAAGGAGTGCATATACCTCGGTTCGCCGAAAACCGAGTTTGGCTTTAGACTGTGGGATCCAATCAAGAAGCAGATTGTGAGAAGCCGAGATGTAGTCTTCCACGAGGATGAGACCATCCGTGACATCTCGAAGCCCCAAGTCCGGGTTACTGTCCGAGGAGAAGAACCCGTCCCTCAAGAGAATGCAGAAGCAGGGGGAGAAGTCAATGAAGAAATCGCTGAAGGCGATGACCAGCAAGATGCCGATGATACCGGAACCCGGAATGAAAATGAAGAGCCGAGTTCCGAGGATGATGAGGAAGAACAGCCGAGATACCCCACGAGAGAGAGAAGACCTTCTACAAGGTATCCACCTGACGAGTATGCCGTAATTGCTGAGGAGGGTGAACCCCAGAGTTACGAGGAAGCGGTGGAGAGCCCAGAGAGCGGCGAATGGGAGAAGGCCATGCAGGACGAGATGAAGTCACTGCATGAGAATCAGACGTATGAGCTGACCGAGTTACCCAAGGGGAGGAAAGCTCTGAAGAACAAGTGGGTGTATAAGCTCAAGCAGGAGGAGAACGGCAAGAGGCCGAGATTCAAAGCTCGGATTGTAGTGAAAGGCTGCAACCAGAAAAAGGGGATAGACTTTGATGAGATATTCTCTCCTGTGGTAAAGATGACCTCGGTCCGAACTGTCTTAGCAATGGCAGCAGTTGCCGACCTGGAGGTAGAGCAGATGGATGTAAAGACGGCATTTCTTCACGGTGAGTTGGAGGAAGAAATCTTCATGGAGCAACCAGAAGGGTTTGAAGCTCCGGGATCAGAAGGCATGGTGTGCCGACTGAAGAAGAGTCTCTATGGCTTGAAGCAAGCACCTCGCTAGTGGTACAGGAAGTTTGATTCCTTCATGACCGACCACAGGTTCATGAAGACGGAGGCCGACCACTGTGTTTTCGTGAAGAGGTATGAGACTGGTGACTTCTTGATCTTGCTACTATATGTGGACGACATGCTGATAGTAGGACAAGACAAGGTGAAAATCTCCGCTCTGAAAGAGGCGTTGAGATCATCCTTTGCTATGAAGGACCTCGGTCCAGCAAAGCAGATCCTTGGGATGAAGATCATCCGGGATAGGAAGAAGAAGCTGCTGTGGCTAAGTCAGGAGAAATATGTTGAGAAGATTCTGAAGAGATTCAACATGGACAAAGCCAAGACAGTAAGCACCCCCTTGGCCGGACATTTGAAGCTGAATGAGAGGCAATGTCCGAGGTCTGATGAAGACCGAGAGGAGATGGAGAAGATCCCCTACCAATCTGCAGTCGGAAGTTTGATGTATGCAATGGTTTGCACCCGACCCGACCTGGCGTACGCAGTTGGTATGGTAAGCCGGTATCTTTCGAACCCCGGCAGGGAACACTGGGAAGCAGTGAAGTGGATCTTCAGGTACCTCCGAGGAACGACCAAGCTGTGTCTTCAGTTTGGAGGAAGCAAGGCCGAGCTGCAAGGCTACTCGGATGCTGATCTAGGGGGAGATTCCGACTCAAGGAAGTCGACGACGGGATACTTGATGACCCTAGCTGGAGGGGCGATCTCGTGGCAGTCAAGACTGCAGAAGTGTGTGGCACTATCAACGACAGAGGCCGAGTACATAGCCGCTACCGAGGCGTGCAAAGAGTTGCTGTGGATGAAGAGTTTTCTCCAGGAGCTCGGTCATAGTCAAGACAAGTATGAGCTAAAGTGTGACAACCAGAGCGCCATTCACTTGGCGAGGAACTCGACGTATCACTCCCGCACCAAGCATATTGATGTCAGGTATCACTGGATACGGGATGCGGTGGAGGCCGAGAAGCTCACACTTGGGAAAGTGCACACAAGTCAGAATTGGTCTGACATGATGACGAAGCCGGTACCAGCAATGAAGTTTGAAGATTGCTGTGAAGGAGCCGGGCTTATGAACTCGGTATGAAGAAGCCGAGGTGAAGAGGCCGAGTTGCAGAGTGAAGATCTCGGACCTCAAGAATGGAAGACCGGATTTTGCCGGGTTGCCAACCTGCCGCATTGAAAACGGAAGGGGGAGAATTGTTGGATAATTCCGTCATCAATGCTGGCCCAAATCCCCATGTGGTGAAAATGGGAATGTTTGACTTGGGCCCAATTCCCAAGGTCAAACCTCGGCCCATTCTGTTTAGGGAATGCAGAATCCCTAAACCTAGTTTTCCCTCTCTATAAATGCATCATTTATAGATGGAGGAGGCAGACCTTAAGCCAGACCTTGAATCGAAAAAACCACAGAGAAGAAGAGTGCAGTTGAGAGTGTCTCCTGTGAGTGTCTCTGTGAGTGTTTCTCCGGCATTAGGCTGTAGAGAGAGAGAGCTCCCTCCATTGTTGGTGAGGTTGAGTGTTTACTCCGGCGTGTGGCCGTGGAGTGCTTGTAACCATTATTGTGATAGTGGAGATTTCTGGACAAGGTCCCGTGGGTTTTCCTCTTTGAGGTTTTCTCCCACGTAAAACCATTTGTGTGTGTGTTTATCTCTTGTTCTTCTCTTTCGCTTCAGATTTACGTTTCCGCATTTGTTACTGTTTGATTGATTCTGGGTGGAGTCTGTAACTCCCCAGACGCAGGCCGAGTTGGTAGAGAAGGTGACGCGCACCACCGAGTTCTCCCAACAAGCAGATGAGGACTTGACTCTCAAACTTAGAAATTTGGTCATATAATTTCAAGTTCATGAATTTGAATGTTTTTGGACCCTCCAAATAATGGTTGATCACAAGAAAATATACTTTGTCTAATTCGTAATTTAGTTTATGTCATTTAGTAATGTTAAGATTGGTTGCTTTAATTTTCATTTTTCATTTTTTTTCTTATATCCAGAACATCATGTTAATAACCCTGAATCCAAACCTATCTGCTTGATGCAATCCCTACTTTGAAGTTCAACCAAGAGGCTTTCAGTTCCATTGAACATACACAGTCAAGTACTGAAGTTTACTCTCTCAATTGTAGGTCATAGAGAACAAGCAAGCACACTCTTCTTGCTATATATTAAACAAATGTTTGGTTATATATTTTTATTCTTGTCCAATTACTTTTCAGTAGAAAAGTTTTTCTATGTATTGCTTTTTGTTCTTATCATCGGATGGATCTAAAATTTTCGGATAGTGGGATAATATATATCAGTATGACAGAAATAAAATCATTAAGAAAACATAATTACGTGATTCAGAGTAGAATATTGTGGCAGCAATGCTTGATACTTACTGAGAAAAGGCTCGGTATGTTGTTTATAACTGTTTTGACTTGCTTTAATGATTTTAACATATTGCATGATTTTATACTTTTCAGAACTAGAAATGTATCGATAACTGCTTAAGCAATCATTTCTCCTATTTATTGCAAATCCACTTTTAATAATATTTATGGCAGAAAGTTCTTTCATGTCTTTAAAACAAATGGAGGTTCCCTGCAGCAACAACAATAACTGCACATTGAAATATTATACCAAATACTAGTATATCTCTAAAGCCATTCATTGACTAATAAAAAATAAATAAACAAAGTCATACATTGAAATATTATAGAGAATTCAAAGAAAAAGTCTTGTTCTTGTCATAAATTATCATCATGTGCAGGATAGGTCTTTTAATAAGTAATGTTGAAATGGGAGCCAATCGAATATGCAAAAAGCTAGCATCCTTTAACAGCATCTATAGTAGATAGTTGGAAAGATGAATGTTAATTATCTTAATTTTAATTTTGTGGATTTTATAATTACATTTAAATATTTTATATAAAATTTTATTTTAATATTAAAGTTGTTAAAGTAAATTTTTAATTTAATTTTGCGAGTCTTATATTGCATGAAAAATATGTTATAAATGTTTTAAATAATTCTATATCATCTATTTTAATGAAAAAAGATTTAAGTAATATTACTTGAAATTAAATAACTCATATATAAACTCTCATCAAAGATGTTCTAATAGAGGCAATCAGACATGCACAATGTTTTAGATACATTACAGTAAAAAATTTAAGTCTCTGTCAATTTATTTAAACAAAATGTCCAGCAAAAATACAAAATGGATATTTTTTGCTAACAATTATTTTTTAAGCATCATTTTTAATTTGAGTTCTCTAAGACTGCAATATTCATATTGCATAACTTTGTGATCCTGATTCTTTTACATACTTTGAGAGTTTGAGGTGATATAGTTGGCAAAACGATCGATCAGAGCTATTTTTTTATTTACTTATTATTTTGGATCGATTTTAAATTAATATTCAAAAAGGATAAATCGTAACATTTATTATAACTTTTAAATTGAAAGTTCTAATTGATATTACTACTTCTAATTTTTTTTAACTGAATTAGTAAAATATTTTACTACTTTAATTTGAATTTTTTTACGACTTTATTTTATTTTTTTTTGACTTTATTTTTTTCGACTTTATTTTGAATTTTTTTTACCACTTCAAAGTCCTAAAGTTTTTATTTTATATTTTTTCAAATATTTTTTAAAAAATTGTAAATAATTTTTTAATTTAATTAAATATCTTCGATTAGTCTTTTTAAATTTAAATATTTTTCATTATTTTTAATTTAAAAAAAATAATCCTTAACATTAGTAAAAAAAAATATAAAAAAAATTAAATATAAAAAAATTAAATAAATTAATATATCAAAAATTAATTAAATATTAAATAAAATTATATAGACAATATATTAGATAAAATAATATTAAAAATATATAGAAATATTAAATAAAACCATATCAAAAATATATACAAGATATTAAATAAAAGTAAAAAAAAAGTAAATATACATTTATTTATTAAATAATCAAATTAAAAATTATTTTAAAAAAAAAACATTTGAATTTAAAAAAAAAACAAACTTTATTTTGAATCATAAAAAAGAAAACTTTATAAATTTAAATTCAAAAGTCGTAACATATATATTACGATTTATTCCCTTTTCTATATTAATTCTAAATAGTAATCAATGAAAAAAATACGCCCGATTTATCGTTATGCCCATATAGTTAGCTACACATAAAGAAAGTATAATAGTACGCAGTTTGGAAGGATAAATTGATGACAGGTGAACTAAATATAATCGGTCTTCGCCCTTTTTTCTAAAAATGTTGATTAACAGAGCTTGAGAATCATTCTTTTAAGGAAAAGAAAAATATACCCTCCATTCTTAATTATTACATCATTAATAAATAATAATAATAATAATAATAATAATAATAAAGATTATTTTCAAAGCTTTAAACATTTATAAACAACAAAATCAACCAAAAAAAATCTTTAAGTACTGAAATAAAAAATCAGTTCATCATATTTGTTGCAAATAACAAATATATAAAATCATATATTTTAATACCTTCTTTATGCCACACGTGGAACCAAAGAGAGATATTGGAATGAAAAATCAATTCATTATGCAACACGTGGAACCAAAGAGAGATATTGGAATGAAAAATCAATTCAGCATGTCATTTGTGGTGGTGTCTACCAATAGCTACCAATAACTATGCCACACATGGAATCAAAGAGAGATACTCAAAATGATTAAAGTATTATCCTTAAGATCTTATCAAATTTAAAATCCTCCTTTATCAATTATCAATTTAACCCCACTTCTTATGGGTTTATATGAAATTTAAAAGTTCAAAAAACAACTACTTCATCGTCATGTATACCTGCTTTCACATCGCTGAAAACCATAATGCGGCTCTGCCATTGTTGTACTAAGAAACAACCGGTGAATTAGTGATTTAGTCAAATTTGTTTGATAATGAAGTCGCTCATTGAATTCAAAGATGTCATAATATAATAATTTGATTTCTTTAATTCATTGTTGTTTCCACGGTATAAGTTCAATGTTGTGAGTTTATTCTAAATAATGACATCTCAAAAGCTTTAACTTCATTGAATAGCAATACATTTGAAACTGGGATAACAATGGGGGTCACCAAGTTTAGTCTACTGTTGTTTGCCACCTTCTATCTGTTATTGTTGGCAATATCGAATATTGCTTATCCCTTGAACAATGGGTAATTTTACTAGAACTAAACAATTATTTTGAAGGACTTAATTTTATAACGATTCTAGGTTGCATCGTGATTATCCCCAACATTCATTTTTATCTTGTGAATATGCGTAAACGAGGAAGAGGGTCGACGTGATGAACTGATGATGGAGCAATAATTGTGGATTTGCACGAGATTTGCGATTAGATTGAAAAAGGAAGATTTTCAAATTTCATAAGATCCCTTAAATCAAGGATAAGGTGTTAATTAACTCTTATTAGGTTGTTAGCCAGAATTTTTTTTATTTATCACATATCATGTCATGTGTGATTCTTAGTCGAAATCATGGATGATATAATAGTGGTGAATTATTTAATAATTTCTCTCAAATTACAATGGAAGTACGAGAAAAGAATGGAAATCCACATAAAAGAAAAAAAAAACTATTTCTTTTTTTTTTTTGGTAGCGAAGAATTAGACAAGAAATATTCAAGTTTATGGTGTGATGCAGACTATAATATTTCTCGCTAGTATGCAAGAAATGTACTGAATTCAAGCCTAATTAATTGACTGTGCACACCTACATAATCGATTAACTAAGTGAGCGTGGCTCATACCCACTCCCTGATGGATTAATCCTGACTAGGATGGCAACGAGTTGGGTTAAACACGGGGAGTGATTTTCCGCCCAGCTGGGGAAAATTCATGCCCACTATCCTTTGGCTATTCGTGTGAAAATTATCTGTAGATTTTTTATTTATACTTGTGGTTATTTATGAATACTTCAAATAATAAAAAAACAGTTTTTTAAAATATGTAAATATTTTAATAGACAATTTATCAGACAAATCTTTTATTTGCTATAAAATTTGATCGAAGAAAAAAGGAATGAAGAGGCTGAGAGCTAAGACACCGAGACAACATATACATATATGGGTAACGAGTACCCTTAGTATGAATGCTATAATACTCTCGTACCATGTTCCTCAACGAGTAGGTAAAAAAACTTATTCATATTATCTACAAATATTTTATTTAAATTATTTATTTTTTATTTATGACAGATTTTATCAATAGACACAAAATTGGTCCCATATTATATAGTTGATTAAGCTACACTATCCCCTATTTCTTTTATTCTTACTATTGATGATAATGTGGAAAAGTTAACTTTCACTCTATTTGTTTTTCATTTTTCTTGAACCAAGCAAGTTATATTTTTAGCTTTTTCTTTTCTTTTCACACCTAATTATTTTCTTTTACTCTATTTTTTTTTCCTCACCAAGCATTGTTAGAGATGTCAACACTGGTTGAAAAAACATTCATCAATTTACATCTGACTGCAAGAAAAATAATGTCAGTAGCGCCCCCCAATAATGTATTTCTTCAATTTCCGCTACAAACACCACCAAGTACACGTACAGATACACTTCATTTAACAACATCACCCCAACACAACACACACACTGACACACCCCAGTTTCGTACTTGTGCTCCCTCAAACACCCAAAACCAAAAACCTGATCTTTTCCAATGGAAGAGGCACCCCCATCAATACAAGACCTCATTTTCTCTCTTCAACAAGCCACTTTCATGGCAAAACACTTGTTACCTTCATCCACTAACAACCCCACCCATCTCCACCAAATCCACTCCTCCCTCCACCACGCCCACCGCCACCTCTCCGCCTTCCTCGCCGCCCTCCCCTCGCAGCCTCCCGCAGCCGAGTCCTCCGCCACGGACGCCGAGCCGATGCAGGTCGAGGACGGTGGCGATGGTGATGATGAAGAGACCACTTCAAAGTGCATCATTGACAAGGTTGAGGAGAAAATGAGGCACTGCTTCATCAAGAACAAGCGTCCCAAACGGCCACTTTCGCCGTCCGCCGCCGCGGCGGCGTATGAGAAGCGGGTTGTTTCCGATGATGGGTTTGTGGGGAGGGTCGGTGACAGTGACTATGATCCATATGCTGTGAGGTTGAGGGCATTGGACCTTGTACACCAGTTTCATTGCTAGTGTGATCATGATCATGATCATGATGTGTTAGATATGGAAGAATTATTTGTAGTTTATGGAAAAAAAATATTTTCATTTTCTTTCTTATTGAAAATTTTATCTAAACAGGACTGTAATAATAGAGTTGTCAATTTTCTTACATTCTTCTGATTTGGGATGTAGAGTTGGCTCTGGATGGATAAATTAACGAAGGGATATGCTGGTTCTTTGCAGACTTTCTGATTATGTATAAAAATAGCATTCAGTTATCTGATTATTTTCTGCAAATTATCTTCATACACCATTTTATTGGTTAACGTAAATAATTAGTTATAGTCAAAGATTTAAATTTCGGTTCAGAACGTGATGTAGCGGTCCCGGACACTTCACAAACCTTGATGTTGCAGTTGAAATAACAATCACAGACAAAAATTTTAAAACCTTCGTGACAATAGGTAGATGTTTATAATATTTGAACAAAATTGGAAACATATCCTCATTTTCCCTTTATAACGAGGCAAGTATTTGTTTCAGCTTCAAGAATAATAGACTGCTCTTCATTTACAGTGTAGGGTGATTGATTCAATCCAGTTATACTGCCTCTGATGGCTGTTTAACTTACAAGCTGTATATTGCACAAGGGTGTCCAGTCTAATTACATTCACAGAATGCACATAATTTAGGTTCGGAGCTGCAAACTTTTTTTCAGATATTAACATGCCCCTGTGCTTGAAAGATTGGTAGAAGAAAACTGCTGGAATCTTAATTTATTCCCAATTTGAATGCCATAGAATAGCTCTCCTTAAAACTTTCGTTCTCTAGGTCTGCTGCAACAAAGAGCCTTATGAATATGTGAATCTCTATGGCCTTCTTCTGCTTGAGGTTGCTCTTCAATTCCACAGTAATCCAGATTGCTACTCCTTGGCAATCAAGTTATGCAACTTTACAAAATCATTCAATGTTAGTTCCTCTGGCCTTGACTGTAAACATCAGAAGTTCATATGGGTCAGCAGAATCCTTAAGAAACAAAATTCCAGAACTGATGAAGCTTAGTGAGGCAATAAAAATAAAAACAAATTTAAAAGAGTAGCACACACTGGTCACTTACAGTGGCTAGAAGACCTATGCTTGTTAAAGCTTCTTCGATCTCAAGTGATGTGCATATGTGCTGAAGTGACTTGCGCAGCATCTTACGCTTCTCATTGAATGCTGAATTAACCTATAAATGTACAGGACTGAAGTGTCATTGAAATGGGGGAAGAGGTTTGTAACATTATCATGGTTAACAAGAGCTGTAAGGAAGAAAACATTAACAAATGAATATCTTCAGTGGCTCAAGCATCATGGAATATTTCTGTGCGATGAGACTTCAAATGAAATTAAAGATGAAGATCCTTGGAAACTCAATGCATGACAGTATATGCTGGGGAAAGGATTACCATTGAGAAGAAGCTTTTAGTGGAAGAAACTTGGGGGTATTCTGAGGGTAGCTTCAGCTTGAATGAGACAACGGCTGCATCAACCTACACAAATATGAAAATGAGTTGTAAATTTTGATAATTTATAATTTATCTGTTCTCGAGTGCATTAAAGCAAAATGCCACAATCAAGATCTTACAGGGACATTTAAATGTCAGATCACTTACATTAGGCTGAGGGAAAAAATTGGTTCTTGGGACTTTAAGTTTGTACTCTGGATCTGAAAAGGAAAATCAGAACTTCAGCATAAAACTAACCAAATTGTGGGCAATGGATAACAAAATCTCTGGTTGCATTTTGATGCATAAGTTATTCCTTAAGAAACCACATGCAAAGCAGTAAAAACAATATTTTTACCAGCATTTACTTTATTTACAGCTCCTTGTGTCGTAAATGCCAACAGAGGTTAAGGCCATGTCTGAGAGTTCAATCTTTTCTATAACTGGATCAGTTTTTGCTTATCGTAGGAAAACTTATGATCCTTGATTACAAAAGGATAGCTTAACATTATACTATACTCTTTGCACTACAACTGTACCTGAGTAGAAATTAACAAATACATTGATGGGACGATACTCAGGGGTCCGGAGTGATGACACTACCAAGCGCACGGCAGTCTCCTCCTGCAATGGTTTGATCTGGTTAGTAAGAACTGATCTTATATGAAGTTTCCCTTATTATTGGAAGTGTTACTCCCATTCCATTAGGTTGAACCGTGCCATTTTTCAAAGAGGTGTTAATTTCAAAGAAAAAAGATTAAAAGAATCAAAACCTTAAAAGGGAGGCTGATACAAACTGGTTCAAAACACACTCAGTTGTTGTGAATGTAGTGTACTATTCTTGTGCAGATACTGATGTCAGTGTGATATCAATACCTGTGGGGTGGATTTACTATGGAAGGGAGAAAACTGAAACAGAGGGTACTCAAGAGACTCTGCACTCCCTCAATCTTCCCAACATTTTTTGCTTACCCCTCCATCTTCTTCCCTCTCCTTTTATTATACCCTTAATATTAGGTGTTATTCTATGAGAGGTCCATTACACCTGGGTCTGCGGAAGGTGAGATATATATAATTATAGTCTTATCTTGTAATCGAAGAGGCTATTTATGTGACTCAAAAGCCTCATTCACTAGATCACAAGGCTACAACCTTATCATATGCCAAAGTTCACACTTTCAAAATGAGAAATATTACCTCAAAAAGGGGGGGAAAAAAGGAGATGGAAAACATAACATGGCCTTTGGATATCTTTAACACTTAGTCTCTTAAGTCTCCAAGTTATATAAGTTTCACAAAGTTCTTGCGAATAAATTTGATCATTTCATAAATAATCCATGCTTCAAGCTGGTAATATTGATCAAGAGGCAAAAACAATAAACATGAGAAGCACTCGAACTTCAGATCAAGTAAATGGTCGGTATTCAGTAGGGGTAGAGTGATAGGGATGGAAAAATTAGAGGTTAAGAGGAGATGAGAAAAAGTATAAAACTAAACAATAAATTATATATACACTAGACAGCTATCCATTCAAACCTGGAGCAATAGAACCACTTCTGAGAAAATGTCACCCATTGGTAGAAGTAGTTTGATCACATCTGTACTGATATTAAAGGGAATGTTGGCAACCACCTACAAACAATTAGGACTGTAATCTTGATAGTGGAAGATTCACAACAAGCATGAGCAAGCTAGCATAGATATAAAGCATAAAACAAGTGAATTAACCAACTACACACTGAAGTTCCCTCTGCTACCCATGCAAAGTGCAATATGATTTCTTTTTCTTTACGGTGATGAGTGGAGCAGAATGACAGGTTCAATTCAACCTCCTTCATTAAGTGGTAATAGTAATATTTATTTTCAAATGATTTCTTCTGACTCCAGAGGTACCTGAAAAGTTTACTAAGGAAAAGACTCCAGTATTGTGTCTAGAAAGACTTTGCTAAGGATTTTTTTTTTGTTCTTAGTTAATGCATTGGACGAGTGAACTGGCCTGCATAGGGATGTCTGGCCCCCCAAATAGTTAGTCCACATAAAATCTGGTCCAGCCCAAATTTTGCATGGCTCATAGTGGGCCTTCCCAAATTGACACACCACAATTACTCAAGAACCATGGATTTTTTTAACAATATTATTATATCTATGCAGTTGTAAGGCTTAAGCTTCTAACATAATTTGAACTGTGGAGATCATAAAATCAAAGCCTTAGCAATTTCTTTTCTCTCAAAAAACAAAATGAATAAGATGAAGCAAGCATGACTTCTAAAAGTTGAAAATGACAAAATAATGTTTGCTAATTTAGGAAGTAGAGTCCTCACTTTTGCTTTTCTAGATTCTGGGTTTATGCTTCCAACCAATGATGACATATGAGAGCGCACATGACATTTGACAATATCCTCTGTCAAAACCTACAGGTGTTTTGTCAAAATGTCGAGGTATATCATAATTTATACAGTAAAACTGGTGCTGAGTTATCATAATTTTAGCATAAAAATATAACATTTGACACAGAGACTAGAAGATGCAATATAGACCGGCAATGCTATGAACAAACTGAAGTAACATATGAGCTGAAATATCAAGAATTATGAAAAAATTACAAGGTGTGACATAACTTTTAAATGCAATAAGAAGAAACAGAGGGAAAACTACCACAGTAGATGTGGTTCCAGCCTCTGACTTCAAGAAGAAGGGCCAGACAAGGAGTATTAGTAATCCCAATTGGGTAATCCCAATTGTGTAATAAATGTCATGAAAGATATAATCTTGATTAGCAGTTTACAACTATAAGTAACTACATCTAAATGTGGAATGTCGTCAGCTAGTATAACTATAGTGCATATTGAGCTTCTATCTGAATTATATGGTAACTGAATTATAGCTCAATTTCTTAGAAACTTAATTTGCAATTATGCAATATAAAGTTCAAATTCACCATGACCTGTACCTTTAACTTTCCTGTACTTGAAAATCTTTCACTCACAAGGGCAGCCATGTGTTTATCCTGAATCACATGAAAGACACAAAAACATAAACTTGAGTTGAAGTACAAGACAACAATGAAGAATGACCACTCTAATTTACCACAAAGTTGGAAATTTTACACAACCTACAGGGTGACCAATAAATATTTAAATTATGAAGATATAGAAATTAACAATACAAACCAAAAAAGACACAAACAAACTCATTTACATGCGTTCACATGTGCAAACATGTACAACTAACTGGCTCGTTGTTGACAAACTGAAAAGAAACTAAGAAATCAAGGAAGGCATGAGAGTGTGAGTATCATTGTATTAGGATTAGTTCTACAGATGAGATGAAAACCAACAAACCTTCTCAACTGCAAGAACAAATGCGCCCGAATTTAAAAGAACATTAGTCAAGGAACCAGTTCCAGGCCCAATTTCCAACACCACATCACCTTGTTCAACACCAGCCGCACCAGCAAGTTGGTCATTTATGTCAGCATTCAACATATAATGCTACAAATTACATCAACAACCAAATCAGCAAAAACTTCAGAAGCAGATTCATTTCACACCAAGCCCCCCAAAACAATTTCTAAGTCCAAACAAGAAAACCAAAACGTCAAATCAGATTTTGGTGAGCTAAAACACAAAATTGAGATCATATCAAAGCACCCACTCACACACACCGTCTGTTCGATAACAGACCCAAATGAAGTATTCAAAAGTTTCCCCCAAAATCATTCCAAAAACATAACATAGACAAAATTGGATTTTGAAGTCCTACAGCTCAAAATTCATGTCAAACTAAGAACCCCATGAACCCACCCACCCTCTGTTCGATGAAACACCCCGACGAAGCACTACTTAAAATTTCCATAAAATTACCTCAAAAACGAAGAAAAAAAAATGAATTTTGGAGAACTGCAACACAATGGGTAATCCCAAAATTTCTCAGAAAACAAAATAACAGAAAAAGATGGAAACCTGGCCAAGTGATTTTCTGGGGAATCTGCCTTTGGAGTTGAGAGCTTTGAGAGTGGCGTGATAATCATCTGCGCTTCGCGTCGAAGCTCTGCTGCTTCTTTCAGCGCAAACTACGTAAGGCGTTCTTCTCCGTACGCCGGCGGTGCTGTCGTGCGCCGGTTTGTGGTGGCGGTTAAGCAATGCGTGAGATATTGGCGGGAACGTTTGAAGAGAGCACAACAATGAAGGAGACATGTTTGGTTGTTCGTTACTTCCGTAGTTATCTGTTTTGAAACTTCCCACATATATACAAATACTACAGTGTTTGTCTCTTTATCCCATGTTGTTCTATTGTTTCTTTTGTTGTTTTTTGTTATTTCAACATATAAATTATGAGAAAATCTAACTCTCCTGTCAAAGTTGAGGATAGTTAGGTAAGAAAATTAAAATGGCAATTGTTTGATTCGAATTGATTAAAGGTTGTTGAAGAAGATTCACAATATTCATCAACACAAATGTCATATTATCTAGGTTCATATTTACGTGAAGGTAACCAAGTTGTTCATACCTTGGGTGGAATGCAGTTATCGGATATTTTTCCATGTTTTTGCGGTAGTGTCTGATTTTATTTGCGACGTTTTATGTGCAAATTTAGTTTGTATTAGCGTTCCTAGAAGTTTCTTGGAGATTTCTTTTTATTACCTATTTTGCTAGTCATAAAATCTCACATTGCTTACAGACTAGATCAATGGTACTTATACACATTGCATCCAAAATTCATTATACACATTGAATCAGAAATTGAAGAAGCCTAAATGAATATAGACACCAGAAATTGAACGGGCTGCTATGTTTCCCTTTTCCAATTTTCTTCTATTTGCTCCAAAAAAATTAAATAAGAACAAAATTGGTTTTAAATGAGATCAAATTGAACATATTTATAAAAAACAATCTAATTGAATCTTTTAAAAATAAAGGAAATAATTGAATTATCTTTTAAAACGCGAGACTTAATTGAACCTTTAAAATAATAATAAGAGGATTAAAGTAATTTAACCTACATTTTTTAATGCTTTGCACATATTCATCAGTTGGATAACTCAAAAATCTAGAAATTCAAAAAAAAGAAAACTATATACTAAACTAACAATGGTTCAGAGATAGAGAAACAGATAAGACGACTGCAAACTGATGTTATGTTAAATATATACTCATTGACCTGTACTCAACCGTAACAAAATTATAAGGTCAATACAACTCTATATTCACTGCTTATAGTTGAAGTCACTAAGTCAGTAGATCTCATAACTCGAGCATATATACATACTAATCAAACAAAAGGCGACGCCGCACAGATTTTGGTATCTTATCAGGACTTGACATTTTCCTTTTCATTTTTGAGCCCCCATTGCCTTGACTATCAGCAATCTTGGATGATTCTTCTCCTTGTTTTGATTGACGATGTTTAACTTTGGTTTTTTGGTAGAACTCTGTAATGTTTAGCTGAATACTTCTTGAGTTTGGTGATGGTGATTTTTCATTTTCTTGAGATCCTGATGTTGAGTTCTTTCTTCTTTTCAGTTCCTGCAAATTTCAAGCACCAACATTTCTTGATAATTAATTATATAAATGTATTCAAGGTAAAATGATAAAAAGAATTCTAAAAGTATTTGAAATATGACTAATCATTAGTCTCTCTTTTAACATTGATAAAGAGCAACGTGGATAGTTGACCCTGAACATATTTTACTAATACTTTTACTATAATTTCCCTGAGATAATTTGAATCTCTTCTACCAACTGCTACAATTATTATACTAAAATCCTTGCACACTTCTCAGATTCAGTTTCAAATTCTTAATGTAACCAAGAGGATATAAAAAAAATTAGGATGCATGGATATTTCTCAGATTCAGTTTCAAATTCTTAATGTAACCAAGAGAGATATAAAAAAAATTAGGATGCATGGATATTAAAATGGCAAAGCTTAAACATAGGGTAGATGGGAAATAATAAACACCTGCTCTTGCCAAAACCTTTTGACTTCTGCTGGAAAAGCAGCACCTACAAGGTCCATATTTTCATCTGTAAGCAGAAAACTCCACCCATCGTCTTCATGAATCTCTGGAACATCACAGTCATCCAGTAGATCCACCGTTTCATCAAGCTCTATAGCATCCTGTTGCACACTTGATTCCTTCAATGGAACTTTACAGGAAATGTTAACCCCCACACATTTCCACTTGACCACGAAAAATTGATGTCCATATCTCATCTTGACCCGTTCTATGGAATCAAACTCATATTGCCCAAATAACATAGTCTCTACTGTAGTTGTTGTCATATCTCTCAAAAAGATGGTTGACATCATAGGAAACATCATCCGTCGAATGTAAGCTGGTTCCCAATGCTGATGGAAGTTTAAAAAATCAATCAGCATCTCAATATTGGGTTTTCCCCATACAATGAGTGGGCCATCACTTGCTGCAGAAGTATAAATACAGTATGAGTGACAATACAATAAAACACATAACCAACCCTAATAGAGTATATCATTTTCAAATTACCAGAAAACTAACCATTGTCATTGCATAAATACATATCAATGATTTCATCCTTGGGAAAGTTTGGCTCCTCTGCAATCTTGTGACAAATTTTTGTGTGCCAATTTTTCAGTCTTTTTTTCTCCTTATGTTTCATATTCTGCCAATCAAATGTTATTAAGTGTTATTGGAAATTATAAAAAGGAATAATTTTACAGCAAATTATATTTTGAGCTACAACATGTTAACAACATTTAATTCAACTAGAAGTGAAACAACAAATTTAAAACCAAATAAGTGACATGGCTTTCTGAAATACTTTCTGATTGTGAGGTCATACCATATCACAGGAGAAGCAATCACATTTAAAACCCTCTGGTTTTCTCTGGCAACCTTCATCATCCTTTGTGACACAAAATTCACAGGGAAATTTCATATTATCTTTTTTGCTGCCTGGATGCCCACAGAATAAACAATGAGATTGTTTTCTATTTGGGGAGTTCCCATCCATATCCATATCGTCCTCAAATCTAATGCACATGGGAATTTGTGAAGTATTCCCTTTGCCTATCTCATGTAATCTGCATTAAAGCTCATTGTCAAATTGCCAAGTCTCACTTTATTACCACTATTTCATTTATAATCAGAAAGGTCAACATATAATTAAAGGTTTAATGAAATGGATAGACATCCCTTGCGCTTGTTAAATATTACAATAGTAACTTCTTGGAGAAGGAAATTAAGAGGGACTTTGTCACATTAAAATCCTTAAATAAGGGGGAAAGTTTTTGAGCCAATTAATTCCTGTTTTTAAAATTTAGTAAATTTGCTCCACCCCCCAAAAAAAAAATCAATTTTCTTCAACCTAGAACCTACAAATTCTCATTCTAAACTCAAATCAATTTTTGTCAAGTTTACATTAAATTTCTTAATTCTAAACTTTCAAAATGATTTCACGTCCCAATTCAATCATATATCCCCAAATATTGGGATAGAAAAATAATAATTTGAGCGTTTTAAGTAAAGCGACTTAATTAGCTAAAAAAAAAAATCTTGAGATACCAAAGTTGTGCAGTCCAAACTAGAGGGAGCAAAAGTAGAATTAAGCCAACCCATTCCATAACATTTAAATATTTCAGATGATATATATGTTTTATCACTTTGAAAGATTCATACCTATTCAATATATCATCTTCACTAAAAGCCTTAACAAAACGAAGTGCAGTATCAAGCCCAATTCCTCGAAAACCTTTTATATCGTGATCATTTCCAACCAAAAGAGAGATAGCTATTAAGTGTTTCCTCTTCAATCCAAGTCCAGCTTCAATATCTGACATATTGTAGCATTCAAATGGTTCCTGCATGCAATGAATTTCTCAACATTGAAAAAATATAATCGAAAAGCAAGTGAGCAATTCATTTTATAATATAACCAGTTGAGGAAGAAGCAAGGGGTACATTGGAGTGCCTTTGATAGATATCATAAATTTAATTTTAAACTATATCAGGCAAGATAATCATGAGTTTCTAACAAGTATGCAGGCTATGAAAAGTCAAAATTAAAGTGATTAGCCAATATATGTATCAAGTTTCATTTTTTTTTATATCAGCAAATGTTAGTAGTTAATTTTGTTAGTTAGGGGATTCGAACCCACATCTCCTCCCTCCCTTCTCCACCAAGCCAACCTTATAACCCCTATGTATCAAGTTTCATGATACCATTTAGTAAGGACTAAGCAAAGATAGATGCAAGAACTGTATTCAAATGGATAAATCATATTTTAAATAATAAATTGCCAAGAGATGAGATGAACCATAAAGAAAATACAATGAAGATGGTCACTTACTTCGGAGTTGGGACAGAAACATTTTATAATGCAGTTGGCCCCAAAGAGGAATGCATCACTGTCGGCTGTGATGCAAGCATCTACATGACCTTCACTATTTAATTGAGCACAGAGTGCTTCAGCCTCTCCTTTAGCCTTTAGCACAGGCATTCCAAGCAGTTCAACCAGTTCCTATCACCGGAGAACAGGTAACTATCAGAAAACAAATACGACAAACCTGCATCCATATCTAAAAAGTAAGTAACTAAAGAAGTGTTCTTGGTATAAGATATATAAGTAAGCACTAAGAAAGCAAATTTGGATTAATGCACATGTGTAGCAGAAAAATGACAAAATAGAATTGGCAGAATAGTTTCAAGTTGATGGTAATCATCAAGGTAAAGCAAACATCGCACCACACATTTTTGAACATGACTTGAAAACATGAGGTTCCTCTCAGCTGAAACACCTTCAGGCACCGCCAAGCTAGCCAATTCAATGCCAGAAGACCGGAAATATCTTGCAATCCAGGCCTGTGATTTCAACGGTGATGGAGTCCCATCAACAATGAACACTGGAAGTGCTCCAAACTACAAGAAACAACATTTCATCATTGTCAAACATCAAGTCCATCCTTTCTTTAACCATTCCATATCCAAGCTAACATAACATACAAGATATCAAAAATAAACAGAACACTAATTTAGATTAACCCCCATCACAAAGAATGACACTCCAATCAAATACTACCAATAAGGATTGTGTATCCTCTCCAGTCTCCTTGTGTGTATCTCTCTCCTACTGGAAATTTCCAATATTAGAGAGGAACCACAATCTAACAAGTACATGAAGTCTGCAGAAAAAATAAAAGGAATTTAGATTACCCCCATTCACAATGAATGACACTCCAATCCAATTCTACCAATAAGTACATTAAGTCTAAATCATTAAACCATAATCGGTGTTTTTTTATGTTTACAATGACGGTAATAGGGGTTGAAGGTTTGAACATGAGACCTCATGCAAACTACTTAAATCCCTGGCCACAAGGCCGACCCTAATGGGTTAAACTTTTACACGAGAATCATAATCAACAATCAAGCAGAACCAAAAAAGGTAATAACACATTTTAACACAATAATTTGATTAAACAACCAATTAATCTCAATTTTCCCTTATTCAATCAAAAGGGTCCTAAAAAAAACACAAAATATTCCTTTAGCCAAAAAGTTCCCTAAATTTCTATGACATTCTCTAGGGTATAGAACCTTGGAGAAGAGATTGATGGTGCGGAAGAAGGTAAGCCTTAGATGGGGTTTTCTGACATGCGTGGCCTTCATGGAATTCTCGTGCTGAACAATCAAGAACGAAAGGTCCACTGCAACTCGCTTGTTCCTCAAGAAATCAAAACCCTCCTTGCGCGCATAGGGCTTTAGCAAGTCCCAGAAATCACCACCAACCCCCATTTGGTCTCTTCTGCTTAACCACGAAAGACGGTACGCAAATACATCGTCAAATTTTAACCTTATTCTTTATCTGAAACACAGTGGAGTGAACGAGTTGTTCTAGGTTTTGTTGTTTGGAAGAAAACGAAGTTTGTGTGATTTTGTTTTTTTCTTTTAGGAGAGAACGGGATAATGAAAATATAGCCGTTGGGTTTCCTACCGTTACGGTTGGTTGAAACTTGAGGGATATGCTTTCAGCTAATAAACCTATTATATTAAAAAATAATTGATATTAATATATATAATACTAAATTTTTAATATGTATTTAATACACATATAAGTTTAAATAATAAATTTTGTAATAATTAATTTTGATCTAATAATTAAAATATTTTTTACATATAAAATTTATAGATTTAAATAAAAATTTACGAGTTTATTAAAAAATATTAAACCTATAAATATATATAATTTTTAATTTAACCTGTAAATGAAACAATATTTTTTATTAAACCCATTTGGTTGGAGCTTCGTGTTATATGTATCAACATATATTTAATACAAATATAAAATTTATAGGTTTTTAGGTTTAATAAAAATTTAGTGTTATATGTATCAATATTAATTATTTTTTAATATAATTGGCATATTAGTTTAGTTGATTGGAGTGTCAAGTTAATAATGAAGGTCGCAAGTTTAAAACCTACATGCGTCATTATTTTAAAATATTTTGTAAAATATATTTTAACTTACAAAAAAAAAACATCTTATGAATTGCCTAATCCATAAAAATAAAATAAAAAACTCATACGGATTGGCGAATCCGTAAGAACCTTACAGATTTGCCAATCCGTATGAAAGTTACAGAATTCGTAACTTTAATAACACAAAATGTATTTTTAAAAGTGCACTATTCATACGGGATGTATTAAAAATCTATATGATATATGAAGTATGTCTCCAAACTTGAAAGTGAAATTTCATAAGCCCATTGGGCTCAGCACTGTTCACTTTTGTTTTGAGGAAAAAAAATAATACATGATTTATTTAATATAATCTGTTTTTATTTAAGGTATGATTTGACCTTTTTAAAAAAGTCTAAATTAGACGTCAACAAAATTTTTTATTTATATACATTATTAATGTAAAAATATTTATTCAATCAATCAATTGAAAATCATTATTGATTTAATTTTTAAGATTATTATTCTTAAATTCAACATATAATGCATTGCATTTAGTTCATATTTTATTATTTTTATAAAAATTAAGATATTTAAGAATAATTTCTGAAGAAATTAAATTTTATTTTTATTTTTAACTTTTTAGGTTATTTTAATAGTTTTGTATTATCTTTTGTAGTTTTTTCTATTTTTAGGAATATTTTCTTAAGATATTAAATATATTTTTATCTTTTTAGATTAGTTTATTATTTTTTATTAATGACCTTTTACAAGAAAGGAAAATGTCATCTTGGAGCTTATTAGGATTGTCAAAAAAAATTTGATTAAAATAAAAAATTTGGGGTTGTTCATTGGTCCGGATCAATTTGACAAATCCAACAATCCAAACCGAACTAATTAAATTAATTCAAAAAATTTTTATGTTCAGGTTAAACCTAAACCAAGCCAAATGAAATTGATGTTAATTAGTTCCGGTATCAAATTCAAAATTTACCCATTTGGTTTCTTCTTCTTAATCTCTGACCCAATATAGAGATGGTAGGATGACCCTCTAGGTGATATAAAGTACACATGTATTTTGATATTCAGTCTAACCAAATATTTAAGACATAAATAGGTTCTGTTTTTTGAAGTACTCGAATATTCGACTTAATCAAATATCTTATATTGATATATTTCAAAGAGTTTTTGGGACTAATTTATTCTAGAGGGTAATGTTGGTATTTGAAGGTTATTAAGTAGTTGACGGTATCAAGATATTAGGATTCAAATATCTTGAAACTTTTAAAATTATTATTAATAGAACTTTTTAGTATGGGATATTATTGGATATTCAATTAGGCCGCCAAATACGTATATGATATAATATTTAAATTAAGCATGTAATGTATAACTAAAGTCTTTCATAGTAGAAAACAACTGCCTTTTGAAGAAGAAAAAAAACTCATCAAACTGTTGGATAACGCATGTGAAAGTACATATAGTTACCTATAAGCAGGGGCGGAACTAGGGGGGGCTAGGGTGGGCCACCGCCCCCCCTAAAAAAATTAATAAAAAAAATAAAAATGAAAGAGAAAAAAAAAAGAGGAAAGAAAAAATATTAAAAAAAGGTAAAAGGGGAAAGAAAAAAAATATGAAAACAATAAAAAAGAAAGAAAACATAAAAGAGGAAAAATATATAAAAAAGGAAAAAACATAATAAAAATAAAATGGGATAGAGAGATAACAGAAATAGAAAAAAGGAAAGAAAGATGATAAAACGAAAAAAATAATAACAAAAAGGAAAAGAATAAAGAGGAAGATGGAGAAAGAACACTATAAAATGGAGAGGTCTGAACACAAAGGAAACACAAATCCCAAGAGAACAGAAGGAATCAACAAAGTTGTTTCATTTGGTAAATCAGTGAAAGAGAAGAGTTTCAGATATTCTCTCATTCTTTTCTTTTTCCCTATTTTTCTCTTTCTTCTTCTTGCTGTTATTCTTCTAAAATAAAATAAACTACTATTTGCACATCTTATTTTTACACATATACCCCTACCATGTTGGGCTGAACCCATTTTTGTTAAATCTGAAACGAAATAAAAAAAACATAAATTATTGTTTCAGTTGTTAATGTTGTGCAATGTGTTGTGTGCATCTCATTCAAAATGTAACAGTGATTTACTTTACGCGATTGCCATTGATATTTGATATTGTTTGTGATTGCCGCGCAGAAAAATTATGGGGAATGGTGCTACTACCATTGGTGCTTATTTTAAGAGAAAAAATGCTGTTGAATTTTATAGGGTAAATATCTTTTGTGCTACAAATGATTATCAATTACAAGAATTAAATAGTAGGTTCAATGATAATAATGTTGAATTACTTGCTTTGAGCATGACTTTAGATCCAAGAAACAAGTACCAGTCATTTAACAGTGATGATATTTACAAACTTGTTGATAAATTTTATTTTAGAGATTTCACATAACAGGAAAAATTGTATTTGAAAATGGAGTTACAACATTTTGAGCTTGACATTCCTAAACATCCAGATTTTATTAATTTATCAATTACATCTGAATTATGTCAAGGGTTAACAAGAACTGGAAAGTCCATCATTTACCATCTCTTATTGATAGAGTGATTAGACTTGTACTCACTCTTCCAGTTTCTACAGCAACTACTAAAAGATCTTTCTCAGCTATGAAGATAATCAATATCAGACTTCGAAATAGAATGGAAGACCAATTTCTTAATGATTCTTTGATTACATACATTGAAAAAGAAATTGTTTTGAGTTTTAGCACAAATTCAATTATAGATGATTTTAACAATATGAAAACACGTAGAGTTAGAGTCAAGTCATGAAGTGATTTTAATTTCTGTAATAGTTTTTTTCATATTAGATTTGTATTGTTTTCGAAGTACTTTTATTTATGATATAATTTTTTTTATGTTCGCCCCCTCTCAATAAAATTTCTGGCTCCGCCACTGCCTATAAGTAAAGAATTAGTCCCAGATAAGATCATTAGACAAGGAACAACTCAAATAACTTATTATCGATAAATATAAAAGATTCAGTTATCTTCAAAAGCACCAATATGCATATTTAGCTCCTGTTCCAAGAAAATAAAATTTTCCGCAACATATTAATTTAAGGAAGAATAAGAATCCCTATAACCAATGGCACTTGCATGTGCTTTGGCAGTGTGGACTCAAAGTTGGTAAGCTCTTAAAAGACTCGAAAAGTCGTCATCCTTTACATAACGTGTAAAATCCATTTATTTTTAAATGATAGTATTCATTCTCCAAAACTTCCAAATTTGAGAGTTCTACCCCTTCACATCTTTGAACATTTTCTATTTACATTCATATTTTCTTTTTGTTAATTTAATTTTACGGCCTGTTGTTACTTGTTAGTTATCTTCCATTCTTTTCACAAAACAATCTATAAAAAATCATATAAAATTGATTTAACGTGGTTTTTGGTTGCGTTTTCGTAAAGAATGACACGGTGGTGTTGATTAATTTTTCCTAATTATTTAATCTGAAAATTGATTAACACTCTAAGCGTTTTATGTGAATTTTAGTTTACTTTCTCTTTCTTTCTGTAGACTAAACCCCAAGCTTCTTTATGTTCTTTAATTTATTTAAGAAAACATCGACTGAAGTATGCGTAGGAGCGTTCAAATGAACTCAATTGCTAATTATAAACCATATCAAAGATGTCTTATTTACATTTGAAAAACAATGTCCCTTGTTGTTCATATTTTTGTGTAGTTTATTTGTGATTTTTTGGGGGCAATACTTTAGCATTTCTTATTATACATATTTAGTACCTGTTAAGTTCAGAGTTTGATTTCTATCAACAAAAAAAAGTTCAGAGTTTGATAAAATTTGAGATTAATTTTATATCATTTAGTGTAATTTAGATTTATGGTTAAATTAATACTATTTGAACTATTTTTACTTTTTTTTTGTAAAACTAATAATAAAACATGTGTTTTTCATTAAAACTACGAGAGTTTTTTTTAAAAAAAATTGAAATAAATAGGGGCCTAAACTATACTCAAACTCCCTTCCATAATTACTACTTAAGACAAATTTCAGTGACTTAATTAAATTTATGTGTACACCCAAAAGAAAAATAAGTATTTATTTAAGTTGAAACAATTTCTTGACAATACAAGAAAAAAAATCAGTAATGTTTTTTAAAATCCAAAAAGAACCGAAATTTTTTCTCGGATCGGGCCCAACATGTATTCTCAAATTCCAATTGATCTGTTTACCCGTCAGACAAACTGTCATTGACTTCATTATAGCGAAACGAAACTTTGTTTTCATACCAACTCAATAACGTGTGCATCAAGTAAATAAAATATGATTTAATTTTTTTATACACTTTTAGTATCTTCCATAAGAAATATAAGATAAAAAAGTTTAAATATGATAACTACTCCCTCTGTTACAAATGATGGGTAATTTTACCCTTTGAAAAAATCTAAATTGACTGATGCTTTTATTTTTAATAAGATATTTAAATATGTATTTCAATTTTATCATGTAATAATAATGTTGTCTAGGAAGATTTAATATAATATTTATTAAAATTAAGAGAGATAATAATATTTTAATAAAATATCTCCTAATAAATGTTAATTTTTTTGGGATACTTATTTTATTTGTCTGTGTGAAATATTTAAATATCAATCATTTTGAAACCAAAGAAGTAATAACATGTAATATTTGAAAGAGGAAAATCAAAGAAAACTATAAAAAAAAAATCAATACTGTCCACTATCTAAAATAATGTTACACAGATTTAAAACTTTCACTTAGGATTGGTTTGGTATGAAGGAGAAAAAGGGGAGAAGAGAAAAGGAGGGAAGCGAGGGAAAAATTCCAAAAGCTTGATGATTTGGTACAAGAGATTATTAGGAAGGAAATTTTTAAAAAAGTTTGTGGATCTCATGTTAAAAGAATTTCACTCTATTATGAGAAGATTTGGAAATAATTGAAGAGAAATGAAATTCTCTCACCGATTTTTGTTGTTGAATTGAGCATGGAGCACATGTTTTCCTCTTTTTCTTCTCATTTAATATTAATTTATCTTATTTTGTTATCAATCTAACCACTTTAATTTAAATATTTCTTAACTATTTTCCTTTATTTCTCTTCAACCAAATCATTACCATTTCCACTCTCTTTCTTACTTATTTCTCTTCAATTCTAACATATTCTCCTTTCATTCTCTCTTCACAACCAAACTTATCCTTAAATAAACATACTTATATTACTTGCATACGAGTTTCGTACCAAATAAACATATTTAACTAATAAAACTTTCCATCTCTCTTTGAATTTTCTTTCATAACTTTTTTGGTAAGAAATCAAACCAATCTCGTGATCTGTTTACCTTTTTTTAGATTGAGGGATATTGACACCAAACGAGGACGTGACTGAAACGAAACACCACCGATCAAATTATGGAGAAAAGTGGATTCCATGCATACTGTATAATATGGTTAATTAACAATGCATTTGAAATTTGAAGGTTTAGGCATTTGATTATGGTCTCAATCACTTCTCCACGAGTCTTCTTTGTTTCTTTCACTTTCTTTACTCTTTTTCTTTTCTTTTGTGCAACGTGTCAAAAAAGTTAAATGCTTAAATTAGTATCTTTTGTCTTTCGTAAGTTATATATATATACTTTCACATTAATACTAGTAATTCGCTGTAGCGTCACTTAAATTTGAAAATGAAGTTCTCAATTAAAATTTGAAAGTTAATATCAATTGCAATAGTATATATATAGGGGAATAGAATAAATACTGAAAATCCTGATTCGGACACAGAGAACCAGAATTCCAAGTGATCCATTATTCATGTGTAAATAATACTATATGGGATATAATTGATCATGTGAACAATGTTTATCTATTCTTTTTGGTTTCTTTGGCCTAAATTTCATGTTTGGATTTTAGTTAAGAGAGTTTAAAAGTAATTTACTCTCAAAATAATATTATTTTTTTATTTTTTATTTTGTACATTAAAATTCACAAAAAAAAAATCTTCTAGTTTTTGAGTCAAATATCCTTTATAGATATCCACTAGATTCTAGATATATGAGTAAAGTAATATTGCAGGGTTAATAATTAATCTTTTAAGTTTTTTTTATCAATATACACGCAACTTTTTTTCAACGCAAATATAATAAAATCATAATTTTAAATTCAAAAGCAATTCTGTCAAATTTTTTCAAGCACAATGGCATCGGCTCTGAATGAGATTCTAAGAATCTACGGTACTGAACGCTTTTTCAATCACATCATAATTAAAATTTGTTGTCGGGAATGTAATAAATAAATATGGGGCAAAAATGTAATAATCAGTTCAGATCGTTTGCGGTTAAAAGACAAATAAAAAATAAAAAATGATGGCATAAGCTAATTGCCCCAATAGTTTAAGTTGTTAGATAAAGATGTAAAAATAATTTATATCACATCTTTCCCCGCGAATCTCTTATTATAAACTTATGAGTAAAAAAGGTACCTTATAAATTTACTTTGTGTTGTGTTTTTTTTTTATTAGAAGATTGAAACTTGAAAGTATTAAGGTTCGAATTCTTATCTGATATCACATTATGAATTACCTATTTTTAAAATATTAAAGTTTATGAAAAATAAATATTATTTAAATACGTGATTTTTACTTTAAAAGAGAAAAAATAGAGCTGAAAAGCAAACAAACAAAAAAGGAAGGTTGAGTACTGTATCGCAGTAGTTCATTTTGTTCACCGAGTGAAGATTGTTCACGAGGGACAAGATGAAAACGAGGCACCAATTTTGTATTTTTTCCCATCAAATCCAAACGAGTCAATTTCTCAATGACATGATGTTAAGAAAGAAACGTGCGACTTGGATGCACATTTGTGATTGATGACTACAGTACTTGGTTTGGTCCCTCCCAAGACTCCTGGCTTTCACATGAACACATTAGTGGGATGAAGACTAAAACAACTACAAAGACTGAAAAGTTTGTTCCCTCCCACGACTCGCATATAAAATTATGCACATCAAACACAAACTTTTGTTAGAACAGTAGTACTTGGTATATGACATTTAATGACCTAGGCTATTTAATGGAGTTAAAGACAAAAATAGAGAGAGAAAAACAGTAAAACTTGGCCTCTCATTTTTCCTATAATTTTGTGTACAATAGTAATAATAAAATTTGAACATAGCATCTTATATAAACTACCTAAACTTTTTACTACGAAGCCGATCGACTTTAATAGGCACAAATACATTGTTTGTATACTCAATATGTCACCTTGTTAAAACATAATATATTCTCTTTATTCCATACCATAGAAATAGTACATAATTAAAAAATATAAAATATAAACAAAATAGCTCGTTTTTATTTAATATTATTTTTTATTATGAATTATTTTAATCAAATTAAAATTAAACTATATTTTTTAAAAAATATTTTATATTATCATCTAATCATAAATTATCAATAGTAAATTTATTACTTTTATAAAATTATCTTAAAAATCATACAAAATATTGATTTGTGATTGATTGCATTGCAAACTTATTTTATAATGTAAGTGCATCACTATTAAATTTCATTTTTAATATCTTTTGAGTTATTTTTTGTTATTTTAATAGGAGTGATTTATCTTTATTATCTTTTTTTTAATCTTTTAAAATAAATCTTACAACTATATTTTAATAAGGTGAGTCTCGACAAATTAATAAAGTTGTACTGTTAATCATGTATTTTTTAATCCAAGAAATAGTTTTATTTATATATAAAAATAAGATTGCTTATAATATATTTTTTCATTATTTTTATATAACAAAAAGTCTCTAAATAATGAGATAATTAATTTCTTACTTAGAACTGTACTCTGTCCGCCTCAACGAGCCTTTTAGTTGGGAGTGATTAGCAAACAAAACGACCTTTTCAATCAAGAATAATTAATTGCAAAAATCATATAATCCATTGTTTTGACTTCAAATTAAATTAGATGAATAAAATAAAAATAAAAAAAAGCCCTTTCTCTTAACAAAGCTAAGTTTTATTCAGTCTCGTCCATACCTACTTCCAACAGATACTAACAAGAAACATTTTGTTTAACTTGATAGGCTTTGTCGAAAGGTTCCTCTCAATAAAAATGGTATTTTACAAAATCCATCAATTTTTAAATATATTGTTATAACATTGCAAAAAGATTTTAATAAATATAAAATAATGGTATAAAATTATTTTATGTTGTCATTCATTCATAAATTAATGTTTGAATTATTTTAAAAGTCAACAAACTTATTAACATGATGAATTATAATTGAGTGATTTGTATAAAACTTTTTATATATAATCTTTTTTTCTCTTTCAAAAATGACATAATTTCTACTTTATATATATATATATATATATATATATATATATATATATATATATATATATAATAAAACT
>CM023958.1:33662928-33784297 GCA_013407115.1 Glycine latifolia
ATATATATATAATAAAACTGTCCAGTGATCAATTTCATACTTCATTCTAATATAATAATTTTTGTTTACTTTATATGTTAATCTAAATTATATGTTTGATCTCCTTAATCTACGATTTTAATTTTCTATTTTTCATCATTTGAATCTCCATGGTTTAGAAAATTTGTGATTTTAGATCAAAATCCTCAATTATATATATATATATATATATATATATATTTATATTTTAGTTAATTAAATTATTTGTTAATGATATCTTAAGTGAATATATATAAGATCTAAAGTTCAATTGAATTAAATAAAATAATTTTTTATACAAAATTAAGAATTAAACTAAAATTATAATTTTTTTAAAAATTTAAGGATTAAAATCATAAAATGAAATAGGAGAATAGAAAATGAAAGAACTATTAAAATTGTAATTTAACTTATATGTTAACTTGAATTATTCTGAGAAGAAAAAAACTTGAATGATTCACTCATCATTTACGTGATATTTTTAACTTTAAAGACAAGGAAATAACCCTCCCATGTACCAAAAAACAAAAAGACAAGGAAATAAGCCAAAAATGTTTAGTTTTCATTATGATATATGTTTTGAGAAAATCTACATTTTAAAAAAGTTATTACATACTATTAAGACGAAGGGAGGAGGGGGGGTTATTGAGTTATAAAAGTTCAATAAAAATAAATAAGGAAGGAGACACGAAAATATGGCAGAATTTGATTCTCGCTATGATGTATGTATAACTATGTATTGACTTCGAAGGGGGGGAAATGAAAACCTTTTAGGCCATAATTTTTAGTTTATTAAATAGAAAATAGATAAATAATCCGTAGAAATTTGGCTTAGATATCTCATATTAGAGTATCATTTGCATAATGAGTTGTTTTGTGTCCGAAATATAGAAGATGATAATTCGAATTCTGTGTGATTAGAAGTCCGAATTGATAGATGAATTGTCTTGCAAAAACCGAATTTCCTGAATTTGGTCCACACGAGCGATGGTGAAAGTACCTGAAAATTTAGACATTGCAATGCTTAAGTTTGTAAATTAAGACACCCTAAAATAGATCCATACATGTATAAACTTGTAGTGAGAGAGACTTACGTAACTTTTCTTAATCGAAAAAAAAAAGTTGAAAAAAAAGTTTTTAACATTTTAAAGAATTTAATTTGAATATACTAATATCGTAAAAGTTTTTTTTTTTATTCTTATTCAATCATAAATTGTTATATATAATTATTTTTATTATTTATTGTAATTACTTTGAAAATTATGTCTGAAATATTTTTAATTAATTAATAATTTAAAAATAATTACATTATTTGATGTGTTTTTTTATAATTTTATAATTAATTAAAATTCACTAATCTTCATAACTTTTGACTGAAAAATATTTAATATAAATTTTATTATTGAGGACATAACTTATATACAAACATTTAAGAAACATCAGTACCATATTATTTTGTTATATTAACAAATAAAGTAGTCAAAATTTATATCTACCCTTACCAATTATCAACTACTCTCTGTGTCCTTTTCATAAGACTTTTTGTTGACTAATTTATACTTATGAAAATTGATTAATTTAATAAATTAACATTAATTTTTTTAATAATTGTAATATATTTTCAAATTTATCCTTAGATAATTAATACATGAAGAAAGAATAATATTATTCATTTTTTAATTTTTAAAACTAATTTTTTTCATTCTTCAATCCTGACGAGAGAGAGAAAAAGTAACCGCTTTTAACCTTTACTCTCTTTATTCTTATTTACAAGATATAATTTTAAAAAAATTATTTTTTTATGAGACTTTATTTCAATTATCTTATGTATTAATTATTTTGAATAAAATATCATTAATTATCTATTCCTCTCTCTTATGAAGAATGAAGAAGATAAATAAGTTCCTAATAAAATTAAGGATAAATTTTAAAAATATTATAATTATAGATAAATTTAATGTTAATAATTAAAATATTCAATTTTCTTAATAAACATAAATTAATCAGTTATATTTTATATTAGGATGGAGGGAGTATTATTCATGAACTAAAATTATTAAGAATATTTTGATAAAAAATAATTATTGAAAGGGACAATTAAAAAAAGTCTTACAATAATGAAAAAAAAATCAAAATAAAGTTAAAAGAAATTTAGTCTTAATATTTTGAGTTAAATATGATAAATTTTTTTCTTATTTTTATTTTTATACTGATAAATTTAATCCTTTTATTTAAAAAATATATGAATTTCATTTATCTTAATTTTAAAAATAAAATAGGTCAAAATTTTAAAAACTAAAAACACATTTTTAAAAATTTACAAATTAAATTCAGTGATATAAATTATTAAAATACAAGACATTGATTATGTTTAACCAAAAATATAGAAAACAAAATAATCATAGTAGTAGTATTTTTTAAAATTTTCTTTTAAAAAAATAGTAGTATTTTTTTCCTAAATTAAATTAAATCTTCTGGTAAAGGAATGAGTCATTAAAAAATTATCATCATTCCTAATTTGGTGTCTCTGTGTTGAACACACCAAAATGAGCAATAACCAGGATTCGGTACATTGGTAATGGAGCATGCACTTTTGACGTTAAAGCAAAACTAAAATAAAAGGTTCCCACCAAATATCGTTCCAATGTAGGTCCCTACTCTATATAGTTTATATATGTTACAATAAAAACAATAGTATTATAATAAAAGAAGGAGCATGAAGAAAGGGATATATGCATGTAGCCCATGACGTAACTGCCTTTTAGCCATAGCTTGGTCTTCTCCTTGTGCCACAATTTAATACATCAACATTCAACTTAGTCCTTTCCCATAATAGCGTCCATGAAAAAATGAAAATATTTTTAATTTTTTTCTAGCAAACTATTGGTTAGGGGTAATTTTTTTTTTCTAAATTATCAAACGGTAATAAATTTTAAATAAAAAACCAAAAAATAATAAGTATTAGAATATTTTACAACTTTTAAGTTCAAAGGCGTGAACCATTTTATGACTTTTACTCTTTCTTTTATTTTACTAAAGTCATAAAAAAAAATTAAAATTTCTTATTTTTTTTAAAGTCAAAATTTATTTATTTAAATTAATATATTTATTATATTTTTGTATATTTTTTTATTTTATATTTTATATATTTTTTTAATGTTAAAGATTTTTCCTTATTATAGTACATTTCAATACGTTTGATTTTAAAGTTATACGTATACTTATAACTTTATAGCGTTTCATTTATAGAAAATATATTAAATAAAATAATATAAAAATATATAAAAATATTAAATAAAAATATATAAAAATATTAATAAATAATATACAAAAATATTAAATAAAACTAAAATTAGAAAATTAATTTAAATAAAAATTATATGACTTTGTATATTATTTTTAATTTTATTAATATTTTTCTATTATTTTTTTAATATATTTCTATAAAAACACTAATAAAATAAAGTTGTGATTATAAGTACCATTTTAAAATTGAATTTGTTGGAATGTATTATAATTAAGAAAAAATCTTTAACATTAAGAAAAATATAGAAAATATTAAATAAAATAAAAAAACAAAAAAAAATTAGAAAATATTAAATAAAATAAAAATAAAAATAAAAATATTAATTTAAATAAAATTATTTAGTACTCTAATTTAAGACTTTAAAGTGGTATTTAAAAAAAATTAAAAAATAGTAATTTTTTTACAATATTAATAAATAAAAAAGTCATAAAATAATTTAAAACTTTAAACTCAGATATCATACCTTACTACTTACTCTTTTCTAATATTTATTTAAAATTTACCTATTTGATAATTTAGAAAAACAATTATCCTAAATGGTGGTTTCTCCCTCTTTTTCTCTCCTTATTTATTAAATTCAATTCGGCACCTTTGCGTAGAATCAACATTACATAAACACATATACATAGGATACAGGCATACAGCTGAGAATGAAATTGTGTGAATGAATGCACACAAGTACTTACACACACACACACACTTCTCAATTTCTCTCTTTTCTTACTTTCTCTCTCCAAACCTTACATGCATAAAGTTGCTACCCATGGAACTTGCTTACTTAGACTAATCAACCAAGTTTTGCATTTTGTGTAACCAAAACTATATCTTTTTATTTTTTTTTCTTCTGGGGTTGGCAAAGTCAACATGCAAGAGCAAGATTTCTAGGCTGGTTGATGGTTTGAGTTCCATAAAGTTTGACTTTTTGTTGAATTGTAATTTGGGTTGGTGACAGGGGTGTTGATGAACAGATGAAGAACGAAGAGCAGGCTCGTAGTTTGTTTGGAATTTCACTCTCTGACAGACCCAGATGGCAGCAATTCCTCATTTGTTCATCAGGGTTCTTCTTTGGATATCTTGTTAACGGCATCTGTGAGGTATATATGCTTTGTTCTCTCTTGATTTTCTTGAATTCTTGAGTTTGATGTTTGTGGTTTCACAGTTTCTGCAAATGGGTTGCAGAAAAAGGACTATGTTTGAGGAGAAAAGAAAAAAAACAAATTTGGGTTTTGTTGTTGTTTGTGTTTGTGTGTTAAATGGGTTTTGGTTTGGTTTGTTTGATTTGGTGGATTTTTTTCATTTTTTTATTTTTTATTTTCTTCTCTTTCATAATCAATAGCCTAAAGTTTTTTTTTTTTTTTATTTGAGGAGAATGGTTTCTCAAAAGTCCCAAGATTTGTCAGCCTTTTGTTATTCTTTCTGGATGTCTTGTTGGGGACTTTTGGCTTCAATTTTTGTTTCTTTTTTCTTTTTTTATTGTTATTGTACTGTGAATAATTTACTATTAATAATAATGTTTTTTCATTGACCTGATTTTGCAGGAATATGTGTATAACAGGCTTCATTTCAGGTGAATTTCGTCACCTTGGTACTATTTCATTTATCACTGTTTTGCAGCTTTGAATGGGGGATCTAACAGTGAATTTGGTGGTTTTGTTTTTTCTTGTTTCAGCTATGGTTGGTACTTCACATTTGTTCAAGGGTTTGTGTACCTGTTTCTGATTTACCTCCAAGGCTTCACAAGCAAGCAAATGGTGAATCCATGGAAAACTTATGTGAAACTCTCTGTTGTGCTTATGGGTTCTCATGGCCTAACAAAGGGGTCATTGGCTTTTCTCAACTACCCTGCACAAATCATGTTCAAATCCACAAAGGTAAGTGACAAAAGCACATTGAAAACACAAAAAAAGCCATCATATCATTACTTTACCCATTTTTGAAGGAAACATGTTTGTATAAGCTAAAGTTGAAACGCCTTGAATGCGTTTTTATCTTATTCCTAAGTTAGTCATAAAGGGAATATCAAATTGTGGTATTTATATGCTTTCATCATTGTTGAATTGATGACACTAATGGCTCCAATTCTATCCTGATTTTTTGCCCCCCTAAAACTGTGTCACCATGTTGAAGCTAACTGATTCATTGAACATTGTAATGTAACTGAACCATTTTTTTGTGCAATAGGTTCTGCCAGTGATGATAATGGGTGCCTTCATACCGGGTCTGAGAAGGAAGTATCCACTGCATGAATATATATCTGCAATACTTCTTGTAGTTGGCTTGATCCTGTTCACACTAGCAGATGCACAGACATCACCAAATTTCAGTATGATTGGTGTTATTATGATTTCTGGAGCATTGGTCATGGATTCTTTCCTGGGAAATCTTCAAGAAGCAATATTTACCATGAACCCTGAGACCACACAGGTGAGTTTCATCTCTTTCTTACCCTCTTTGTGCCTTTTAAGGTGTACTATATCCCTTTTGATATCAAATATGTGATTTATGCCCATTTTTAATAAATTTCTCTTAATCACTGTGAAATGGATTTTATAGAAGTTGAAGAGAAGTTTAACTTGAGAGAGAAGTTTAATTCATATTATCTTTTTATTTTCTTATAAGTAATTATTGAGAAATTTATCTGAAAAGGACCTTAAACAATTATAGTATATTAATAGCCATATAAAATTTCTAATACTTTTTCATTGTTAACACAGATGGAGATGCTCTTTTGCTCTACTGTGGTGGGTTTGCCTTTCTTAATCCCACCCATGATTTTCACAGGAGAATTATTCAAAGCATGGACTTCATGTTCACAGGTAATGTTGGAATAAACTTAGCCCCTATTCCACGCTCTATTATTATTACTACATTTATGATTTCTTAATAGAATCACCTTTTTCTTGTCCTTGCAGCATCCCTATGTGTATGGAGTGTTGGTCTTTGAAGCAATGGCCACATTTATAGGCCAAGTTTCTGTCCTCTCCCTCATTGCTATCTTTGGTGCTGCCACCACAGCCATGGTAATTTGCTTTCACATGATTTTACTGCCTTGTTATGTCAGTTTGGACCATTTTACAGCGCCTAACATTAATAGGTCCTGCGCCATGCCAACTTACTCTTAAATGTCATTGAATGACCAAACATTTAGTCTTTCTATAGTACTAAAAATTTGAATTTGAATTAAAAATTAAACAAACATAATGAAAAAAAATATTAGTAATATATTTTTTTAACATGATTGTATATGAAAATAATAGTCGGAATTCATGTAAGTGTCACTAAATATCTTAGATCCAAAGTAAGGGAGTCTAGTTCAGTTGGTTGGTTGAAGAGGGTGCACGAGTTGTTGTAAATTTCTTAATACCTAAGTTCGATTTCTTTGGATAAAAAGAAATATCTAGAATCTAGATATTTAGTGAGACTCACCTATTATTTTATCTAATCCATTCATTTTGTCACCCGTGATCTAGATCCCACTACCAGATTAAGATTACTAAGAGTTACATGAATTTCAACTAATTAAGGTTAGAGAGGACATTGTTATCAACATGTTGAGATGCAATGCAAATCAAAACTCATAACAATATTTTCACTCACCCTAATATTCAAGTCAATAATTCATTGGTGACATGAAAATAAAAAATAACCTGCATATAGGTGATCCTAAATTACCTCATTGAATTTTGTCACAGATAACAACGGCAAGAAAGGCAGTAACATTGCTATTGTCATACTTGATATTTACAAAACCATTAACAGAACAACATGGGAGTGGACTACTACTCATAGCTATGGGGATCACATTGAAGATGTTGCCTGATAGCAAATTCACTAGCACCAAGACCAAGAGGGTCTTAACCTCTTCTCTAAGGGACATTGGTGCAAAATCTACTAGTGATGAAGAGTTGGGGACTCTGCCAAATTCTGGAGAAGATGATGAAAGGAGGCCTTTGGTCTAGCTTATTAATAATGTGTTCTCAATGCAATTTTTATTTTTGAAGTCATTATTTTATAAAATTCATGATTTCTTTGTTGTTTTCGTATCATTGGAAAGGAACAAGGAAATAATTTGATGTTCAATTAACATTTTATATATTTTTTTAATGGAAGGCCATAGATTTAAATTTGTTTACTGTAAAAGCGCATTTGTAGTTTCTTTCTTCTTTTTTTTTTTCTTCCACTCAAGCGGTTCAACTAAAACTTAATGACACAATAGAAGACTTTTTTTCAACACATTTTTTGTTCTTGAATGCTTCAACGCATTTCATCCAAACTAAACTTAAAATTAAGACAATTAATTCTACGCCTTAGAGAACTGTACAACTAAACTTAAAATTAATATTTTAAGAACTGTGTTTTGTTTGTTAGTTTGCATAAGAGATGTGTTGTTGAAGGTCAAACGGTAGCCATGTGGAGATGAATAATCATGGAAGCGTGTCAATCAATACCTTCAAAGAGTGAGAAAGAACTGTACTCATTGGCTACGTGTTTGTGCAATCTCATGCATAGTAACACACCAATTTCAAGTTTTCTAAGCTGAATGAGTCATTGTCAAAACTGAAAGGTGAAAAGAACGGTAATTAAAACAAGTTAACTATGCACCATATGGTTCCAAAAATAAAATAAAAAATAAATAAAACTAAAGATAGGCGAGAGAGGTGGCACAACCACAAGCAATGTTGTAAAAATCGGTCCGGACGGACTAGTTGGACCAAAATCTGATAGCTTAACCGGACCGATTTGGTGTTCGAACCAAAAATGCAACTGACCCAGGTTGGCCTAGGTTGATCCGGTCAAACTTGGCCAGGTTTCTGGTTAGACCAGTCCTGGTTCTTGGTTGGACTGGTCATGTTTCCAATTTTATTTTATTTTATTTGGAAAAAAATTGAAAAAAGTTGAATTTTTTTTTAAAATTTGGATTAATTTTTCTTATTCAAATAATATTAGTTATATAGTTATATATAATAAATACATATATAATTTTAAATTTTTAATATATACCAAGTCAAATCAGACCAAATACTGACCCACTAATTGGACCACTAACCCACTAATTCATTATCTCGATCGGATCAATGATCAGACCAGATTTCACAACTATAACCACAAGACTCCTCTAGACAATGGATGAGGACGGTGAAATAAGGAAGAGTAAGAGACAAGACATTTCAGCAAGATGTATGTTCTTGGATAGGATAATGGATCAACAACTATATTTGGTAAGATATTTGAATTAATTTTTAGATATTTTTATTGGTTGACAAATTTATTTAATTGCCTAATAAACGATTTTTTTAATAATAGCTTCTAACATTTTTTTAAATGTTAGTTGAAATAACATTTTTTAAAATATTAGTTTCTAATTTTTATTTTTTTTCAAATTTCATCTTTAATATATTTATCTAATTTTCTAGTTATCCTTTTTAAATAAATAATGATTTTATCATTTTTATGTCATGTTATATTTTTCACCAATTTCAATAATTAATTTCATCGAATACTTATAATTTAATAAACTAATTTTTCAATTTTCAATTATCAATTAACTTTTCAACATTCAACTAATTTTTTTTTATCTAATTTTGGCTAACAAAACCATAGTTTTTATATTGCTTGATATCATCATCACTGGCTTTTTTTTCTTTTCCTCCACCTCTTCTCCTGATAGCACTAGCTCCTAATGTAAGTATATGTGTCAATAAATTTTTAATTTTAATTATTTATTATTATTATTTTAATCACTAAATATGTTAATATTATTACTTTAGTCACATTTTTTTTAAATATGGGAAGAATGTGATTGTCGACTTACACTTATAGAGATTATTTTTAATTTTTTTCAATTCAGGAACTAATATAATGATACCTATAAATTTAGGGACCAAAATTACCATTTATTTCATGTACCATAAATGTGAATATTTTTATACTATCTATCAATCAAAAATTATTATTGATATAACTTTTAATGTACATATTATAAAAATAAATTTATCATACATTATGATTTATAATAAAAAAAATTAATACTATCAGTACATATATTATTTATCAATGGAGAAATTTGTAGGAAAACTTTATTAGAGATAAAAGTTTTTATTTAAATATTCATTCATTTTGCCAAATTGCTTCTAAGTTCTAAACTTGACTGAATTTTGTTACTTGGAGCAAGGTTGTGAACATTTTCACAAAGTACAATGACATCCAGGTGGATCAGAGAATGGTAGCAGACAAGGGAATGCTGCCACTAGAGACGAAGAAGAGACCTTTGAATCCTGCATGTTCTTTGGCTCAACTACTTTGCTCTCTTTCATCATCTTCATACCATTCATTGACAATGACTCTGTCAAGTTTGTCAGTACTTTCCTTCTTTCTGCACCTGTCCTTGCACTTCTTGGGCTGGCAAAGGCAAAGATTGATGGCCAAAACTTCATCTTTTCTATGGCTGTCACACTTTTCAGTGGCTGGCCAAAACAATCTTAATAAAAATAGTAGCAACACATTTTTTAACATGATTTTATATTAAAATAATAGGTGAAATTCATGTGAATCTCACTAAATACCTAAATCTCAAAGCGCCGTTGACTGAATCATGTGCGCGTGCTATTGTGAACTTCATAATATCTGAATTTGATTTTTAGGATAAAAAGAAATATCTAGATCCCACTGCCAGATTAGTAAGATTTACATGAATTTTAACTAATTAAGTGGTGTTAGAGGATGAATTGCTAGATCAACATGTTGAGATGAAGTGAAAATCAAAACTCTCAACAATGTTTCCACTCAACCCTATAATTTAAGTCAATAATTCATTGGTGACATGAATGTAAAAATAACCTGCATATAATTAATGATGGAAAATTCAATTTTTTAATCACATAATTTTTTTTATCGCTAAATATTAAGTATTAGTTTATTAAATTTTTTTAATCGCAGAATAATGTGGTGCTAACTTACCTTATTGAATTTCTCATAGACAACAACGGCAAAAAAGGCAGTGGCATTACTATTGTCATACGTGATATTTACAAAATTAACAGAAGTTACAGAACAGCATGTGATCAATGGGGCACTACTCATAGCTATCGGGAACACATTGAAGATTTGGGGACTTGCCAAGTTCTGGAGAAAATTATGAAAGGAGGCCTTGGTCTAGTTTAATATGTGTGCTCATTGCATTTATTTTATTTTATTTTATATTATATTATATAGATAACAGGTCTTCGAGTATTTTTTTAAGTTATTATTAAAATAAAGTATAGATGCTTAAAGTATAGGATAAAAATAAGATTCAATAGTATTTATTTTCAATTTTAAATTTTTGGTAAATTTTTTCACTAACAAATTAGTTTGATGTATTTTATTTTTATTTTTTAAGAAATGTGTGAATTTTATATTTTATTGTTTGTCTATTAATAAGAGTAAAAGTTGAGAGTAAAAATATTAAAGTTAGGAATAAAATTTGTAAAAAAAAAGTTGAAAAAAAATTATCAAAAATAAAAAAGTTGGGGAGGAAGGGGGTAAAATGTACAATTATATTTGAGATAAAATGATGAAAGATAAAATTAAATTTTTTTTAAAAGTAGTGAATAAAATTGGTCAAATTAATTTATTAAAAGTAAAAATTTTCAAAAATTAAAAAATTGGTCGTAAATATGCAATTAAACCTAAAGATAAATGATGGAAAAAATTAGATGCTTCGTAGAGATTAAAAAATTGAAAAAATTTTATAAAAAGGAACTGTTAATTTTTTAGATGGTGTCTTATATTAAGACTAGAAGGAGTAATAACTGTTTCATATATTTATAATCAGATAATAGTATAAAAAATTATATTATCAATTTATTAAAATTGAATTGTTATGCATTTTGTAAGAATTTACTCATTTCCATGTAAATGTATTATATTTATTTCTTCCTTCTATGAATATGAATCGGCAAAAATAACATTCAAAATGAATGTCAGAAATTAATTTTTAGATGCATTTTTCAAACTTAAAATGAACATAAAAATATTATTTATTCATTTTAAAATTCTCGAGACTCCCTTAATCAAATTATACACGGCTAATAACATATACATTTTTAAAAAAATTAAGCGAAAATTTTTATGGTGCTCTTTAACCTCAAAACTTAAGACGTAATTGTGTGAAAAACATATTTAAGATCAATAAAAAATGGTTTGACAATTTTTTTTTCTATTTTACCTTCATGTAACTTACAATACATTTTGGTAAATAACTAAGTATATTTATGTTTTTTTAAAACTTGAAATTGTAGACTTTAATTTGTAATTTAGAATTAATTTTAATTTGTAATGAAAATTAGTATTTTGAACAAATTTTCAATATGTATTATGTGTATTTAACTTTTTATTTAATAAGATTTGTCTCCTAAATAAAATAATAATAATTATTAAGAAAATTATGCATTAATTTGAGATTCTATTCTTATTCTAATTAATAATATTTCATTTATTTAATAATTAAAATTAAAAAAAATATCCCTCTAAAAACAATAAAAAATTAAAATAACAAATTCAATCAAAATTAAAAAAAATCAATTACTTCAACTTTAATATTATTATTCAGTTAAACTTTTATAATCATAAGTTTATACTTATAACCAAATAACAAGTTTGTGATAACCAAATAACAAGTTTGTGTTATGTTAGTTTGTATAAGAAGTTCGAAGTGTTGCTGAAGGTCAAACGGTGGCCATGTGGTGATGAATCATCATGAAAACGTGTCAATCAATGCTCCTATTACAGTGAAAAAAGAACTGCACTCATTGGCTACGTGTTTGTGCAAATGCATGCATAGTGACACACCAATTTGAAATTTCCTTAGCTGAATGAGTCACTGTTGTCAAAACTGAAAAGGAAAAAGAACAGTAGTTAAAACAATTTACCACTATAACACCACCAAGTTCCAAAAATAATAAACAATAAAAATAAGTGTTAAGTGTTAATGGGTGAGAGAGGTGGCAGCAGTGGTGGCACCACCAAAAGGCTCCTCCAGACAGCGGCGGAGGACGGTGGAGAGAGGAAGAGTGAGAGACCAAAAGAGCCTTGGAAAGGAGAGTATGTGAAGAGCATGGTTTTTGCAGGGCTTGATGCCATTATCACTTGCTTTTCTCTCATTTCCTCTATCTCTGCTAGCACTAGTTCCTCTGGTATGTATAAGTGCCATTCTGTTTTTTATTTTATTTTATTGTTGTAAATGAATATCTTTACAAGTTAATTTTTTTTTATCATTGTAACTAAGACTTTTAGTTTTTATATTGCGGTGACTGAATATCTTTACAAGTTTCAATTTTTTGGACTAACCATGAACCTTATAAACATGATTGTAAGTAAATTCCAGCTGGAATTTAGTTACAATCATGCTTATAACACACTTAAAATTCTTTACCCCGTCTTTGAAAGTGTGTTTTGCAGGAATCAAATTCAAATCTTACTTCACAAGTTTTTTTTTTTTCTTTCTTCTTGTGTATTGTCAACTGTTATTTACTTTCCTCACTCACAAGTTTAGAAGGCATTCTCAATTGAATCACACTCATTACAATGTTTGTCATTCCCTTTTTTTAACTCTATATATCCTCTCTTAAAGTTATGAATATTCGAAGTATTTTTTCTTAAATAAAAAACATGCATGTTTGTGTTAACTTATAATTATGCATGGTGGTCCTGTGATATATATTAATGTGTCATTACAATAACAAATATTTTTAATGTTTTCTTTTTCTATTTTTAACTGCTTAAAATTAATCTTCAAAGGGTTGATATTTAATGAAATCAATGAATTTGTTTGCTTTTTAATTATCTAGAATCTAAATTTGTTCATAATTAATTTGTTTGTTTTTTGCTTAAAAATTCATCACATTCTAATGTAATTAGAACACCGTATAGTCATAATGCTCTAAATTCTTCATTACCCCTCTTTCGTTCTCTCTCTAAATTTCATTTTCACGAAGTTCTTTTATACAAATGTCAGCTGTGTTCCCTTGTTACATATTTGAGCATAAAAGATCTCTATGTTTATGTTCTCGAGGAAAAAGGGATTTATAATGCTCTATGATTGCATGTACTTGCACCTTTTGTCTTTTTCACCACTAATTTGTAGAGATTTGTAGTGCTAAGATTGTATGATAGTTACTTGAGGTTCTTATCACTATCACTATGTTTGTATTTGTCAAATCATGTTTGTCTGAAATAATGATACTGATTGTCATGCCATTGATACAAACATAGAATACTTTTATATGGAGGTGTAAATGCTATTTTAACTTATATGCTGCACTTTGAATTAATGTAGTGCATGTGCTGGTTCTTGGGGTCTCAAACCTAGTGGCAGATGCAATATCAATGGGGTTTGGGGACTTTGTGTCTGCTAGTTCTGAGCAGGATGTGATCATTGAGGAAAGGAGAGTGACAGAATGGGATGTCATGAACCAAAGGGACAAGGAGCAAACAGAGTTGGTCAAACACTATCAAAATCTTGGGATGGACTACAATGATGCAACCATGGTTTGTATGAGAAAAACATACCATTCGGTTTGGAATAAAATTAGAGTTTAACATAGATGTACTATGAGTAAAAAGTCACTTTAGTAGAATCTCAATGTGGTAGGCTGTCACATTAGTTTATGAAACAAGGAAATTACTAAATAAGTGCTTGGGATATCAAATAATAAGTCTCTTATTTCAACTACTTAATGTCATTTTAGTCTTATTTTTTAGAAAAAACTTGGACTAATGTGATTGATGATTTACACTTTGAGGGATTTTTTTTAATTTCAGGAACTAATGTATAAATTTGGGAACCAAAATGATGCATGACCATCTACTATAAAAGGGAACTTTTATATTGTCCATCAATAAGAAATTATTATGACTATTAATGTACTCATCTACTATATGTATTATTTATTCATATAATTAAGTGATTAGTGAGAGAAATTTGTAGCAAAACTTTACTAGACTCAAAAAGTTTTTATTATCCAAATATAAATTTATTTAGCCTAGCTAAACTGATTCTAATTCCAAACGTAACTGAAATTTGTTACTTGGTGCAAGGTTGTGCACATATTCACAAAGTACAATGACATTCTAGTGGATCAAAGAATGGTAGCTGACAAGGGAATGCTGCCAGCAGACCAAGAAGTGAAGCCCTGGAAGAATGGCCTTGTGACCTTTGCATCCTTTATGCTCTTTGGTTCCACTCCTTTGCTTTCTTTCATCATCCTCATACCATTCACTGACAATGACTCTGTCAAGTTTCTCAGTGCTTGCCTTCTTTCTGCACTTGCCCTTGCTCTTCTTGGGGTGGCAAAGGCAAGGATTGCTGGCCAAAACACCATGCTCTCTGTGGCTGTCACACTTTTCTGTGGTGCCATAGCTGCAGCTTCCGCTTATTTAGTAGGATGGTTGCTTAAGCTTATGGCAGGACTAGAGAGTTGATAAAGCTCGAGTTGAATTTAATGGATCTCAGAACACTTTTTGGATAAATGTAGCTGATTTAAACCATTACCAGCCTAATGTACTGATTAAAAAAAACAGCCTAATATTTATATTTTTGGTAGCTTATGAATGCACTTAAACTTGGTATTTGTTCATAGCTGTTGCTAATTTTTCTGAAAATCCTACCTTGGTTAGGCAATATTTTTAGTTGAATTTTATGTTTTATTTTATCGAAAATGTTAGTTTTGTTAATAAAATCATTTTATGTATGTGTCCATAATTCCATATACGATTCTATATCTAGCCAACAAGATAATGTTTTATTCGATTCTCTTTTAAGATATATAAATTTTTTAATACAATATATTTTCTTACCTATTAATTATGTTCAAAATTGTGTATGTTAATTATTCTTATTTTCAATTTCTTATATTTTCAAATAATTTTTTTTTTTAATTTTACACTCATAATCAATTGTTTTAAAATTAAATTTCTATTAAATTAAGTCATATCCTTTTTAAAAGCAACTTAATATTTTATTATATTTTTTCTGTTAGTTTAAGACTTTGAACTTATTTTTTTAACTAATTATAAAATTTTCATAGTTTTAAATATTTTAAAATTTTTATATGACTTAATTATAAATAGTCTTCTCAATTTTTTTTATTAACTTACTTTTAAAACTCAACTCAAATTTCAAAATATGCATGATTGTACGGCACAAACCTTATTTCATTTTATCATAAGATACCTTTCATTATCAATTTACCAAAAACTACCTTTCATTATCAATTTAATGGCGAACACCAACCCGTCAGATACATTTAAGGCTTAACTACAGTGTCTTTTGGGTTTGGGACAAGACAGAGAAAACCAGAGTTGGGCATCGAGATTTTCTTCCTGTACTTGGCAGATTTTTTTTCTGCACCCAATAGTGAAAGAGAAAACAAAAATTACTTTTATTTATAGATTGATAATTTGTAAGGTTTATATGAATTGTCAATTTATAAAAAAAAATTATAGGTTTAATAGAAATTTATATATGTAAAAAAAATTAGTAGATCAAAATTAATTATTACAAAATTTATTATATAAACTTATATGTGTATTAATTATATATTATAAATTTTAATATTATACATAGTGATATTAATTATTTTTTAATATAATTGATTTATTAATTCAATTGATTAAAAGCCTTACACATCCGTATATATATATATTGTGGATTATCAATCAGTATTGACTATATAAGTAAGGATATTTTTAATTTTTTTTTATCATTGTGGGTATATGAAGAAATATATTGAGTGCAAGAAGAAAATCCATTTGGTTTTTATATTTGCTCATTTTTACGTTTAGGCTTTATATTTAAAAATTAGACGTTTTAGTTTTTATACATGCATTTTTAATTTCAGTCTTTATGTTAAAAATTATACGTTTTAGTCTCTATATGAGTCTCTAAATGTATTTTAATTTTTTTTTATTTTTGTCATTAAAGTATGTTTTGATTTTGTTAACACTACCATAAAATATAAATCGGTACTAAAAAGTATAAAGCCACTGAAAAAAATTCTAGCAGGCTATATAAATTATCAGAAAATGTTTCTTTAGCAACAAATTTCTGGCAATTTTTACTTAACGTAGTTGTGACACGATTGACGGCACCAAAATTAAAACTACATGTGTGTGTAGAGATTAAAACATTATTTTTTTAGGTATAGGAATCAAAATAATTAAAAATGTCACAAATATAAAGATTAAATGAGTAATTAAACTTTCTTTATTATCAAGATCATCAAAGTATAAATTTTTTTAATAAGAACTTTTTTATATACGATTAAATTAACTACTGTCAAATTACGTATATAAGTAATATGTTTCTTTTAAACTGATTACATTTTTTATTGCTCAAGCAGTGAGGGTCCGCAGTTAGGCATTTCTAAATTTTATTACTTTTAAATCCAGTTAAAAAAATGAAGAAATAATTAACAAAATTCAAATTAATTACGTTTACTAGCTTGGAGTAAAGCATATCATATTTCATAAAAATAAAACCTCACTTCTAATTTTTAAGGACATACCGTGATACCTAACCAAATATAGGATGTAAGGATAAAACGTCCCAGAATGTTTTCAGCCTCTTCTTTCCACATGAAGAATTGGAGCTATACAACACGTTCAATAATTATGTAAGTTGATGAAAATTACTAAGGTGTAGAACAAAAATGAAAGCAATTCTTGAATGAAATTATGAAAAGTGTTAACAATAGGCATAATCAATGAATACATTGTTTGTCATTATTTTAATGTATCTAAGTTTTTAATTAGTTGTGCTCATAAGGCACTTAGCTTATGCAAGAATTTCTCAAAATTAAGACGATTGAACTTTTAGGCACTTGGATTTTAAGTGCACAGATGAAAGAGATATGACCAGGGGCGGGGCAAACTTTCTCGGGCCCTGTTTAATATTTCCCTTTTTTAAAAATCGGGGTCCTCAATTGACAATTTAAAAATAAATGACTCATTTAAAAATACTTTGTTGTTGGTGGGAATTGAACCTTGGACCCCTTGGTTATTAAAAATAAGCATTACCATCTCCTCTAATTTTCAATATTGAACATACATTGCAGTAATTAATATTTGAGACCTCTTATTTTTTTGGGCCCTATGCAGTTGAGCACCTTGAATGGGTCCAGAACCGGCCCTGGATATGACTTAAAGATCTCTAAGTAAGAAATAACTACGACTCAAACCAATACCAAAATACTAATGGTTAAAGATCAAGGAACAAGAAGAGGACTAAACAATGTGATATGGTTAACAAGGAGAAGTGAACTCTTCTTCATTCAGAGATAACTGCAAAGCATGTTCTGCTTCTTTCAAGAATAAACGAGTTAGCTGCTTCTGGCCACGCCTATATACTATAGCAGACCACTTGTTTCTAGTCATCAACTTTGGTTCGTCTGAGTCATTTTCCTTTGGGCTGAAGTTTTTGGGAAAAAAACAAAATCTATTAGAACTTAGAAGCAATATTTCCACACTTAAAATGAAAATGTGGTAGTACAAGAATATGAAAAGGTGTTAGTACAATTTTGGAGATTGAAAATTAAGAATCACCGTAGTTTAGAATCATTATTAGAAGACAAAATTCCCATGCATAGGGAAGATATCAGATTTCTAATTATTAAGTTTTAAGAGTAAAATACAAGGGAGAAAATGAATTGTAGATAAACAGTCACTTCTTACTCAACAAAACCAGGCTTGTATGTAACCACAAATGTTAAACATATAATTTCAATGGAAGAATACATGTGATTTGTCAAATATTAGTTGGTTGATAGTTTTAGATTTTAGTGTGATCTTTGAAAATCCATTAAACATAATTAACAATATATAAATGATGGACTTCTCAGTCCAGGTACTTGTACCCTTGAAAAAATATAGGTATCAGAGTAATCCCTAATAATTTAAGGTATATAAATAACACTATAGTAAAGTATACAAGTTTCTACCTTAAATTGCTCAGGCATTGTTTGCTATCGTCATGGCTATCAATAATAAGGGCTTTCTTGAGAAAATCAAGGTCATTTTCCTCTGTTCCAGAACTCTCTTCAAGATCCATCATCCTAGTGAAATCAGTTAGGCATTGCGCATAAGACATATCAATGTTGGTGTTCTAGTATCAGCATGTCCTTATTCACTCAAAAAATGAAATGATGCATTGAATATAAAAAAGAGATTAAAAAATCATTTGCAGAAATCAAGTTGCAATCACACGCATGTAGATTAGGAGTCAGGAAAATAATATTTCAGATTATATTTAACATGATCCTATCAAAAGGTGTGGTTATGTCATTCCTGGCACTCACTTCACACGAAGAAGATTGACAAGCAATTGTAAAGCTCCAGAATCACCACAGACCTCCCACACTGCTGATTGGACATCTGTATCTGATAGTTGTCTCTCCCTTTCAGGTCCAGCAAGCTTCATACAAACATGAACATAAACAATGCAAATCAATATAATGCTTATCACTTACCTTCAGGATTCTAAACTTCTGGCTGAATGTAATAAATTCACCTCATTTTATCACAGCTTAAAATCAGCCAACAATCAAAGGAAAATGGTAGGACAGACTTGTAATTGAGCTTTAATTCACTAGTACTAACTATGGTTATATAAGTAAATGATTTCCAAAATAAATAAAAGCAAAAAATGAAAGTTACTAATGCATTAATGAAGTTTTGTTGAAAATTATAAAATAATTAATAAAACATGTAAATTGTATTTGATCTTGAAAAGGAATTGCATTACAATGGATTGGTTCAGTATTTGATAATTGTCATCAATAACACAGTTATATTGACACGTGTTCAACATTGACCTATACAGTCAGTTTTTTCATTTATTATTCTGTCTGAATATTACCAAGTTGTAAGCAAATTAACTGTAGGTAAAGCAAGTTTTGTTTTGTCTTTCAAAGTTAAGAGGATTTCGTTGTCCCCATGATGGAAAGCACGGAATCACATGTCAGGTAGTTTACTTCACCTGTAGTAGTTAACTAATGGAAGGGGTAGGAAATGTGGAAAATTTGACAGAAAACTGTTAGGCTACCGGTAAAGCAAGTATATGAAGGGAGGACTCAAGGCAAGTATAAGGGGAAACCAGAGCAGCAGCCAGAGCTGTTAACTGTAACTGACTAATGTCAGTTACAGTTTAGTTAGTTAGTAATTAGCTTTAAATAGCAACTAACCGCCTAGAATTAGGCATCTTTGGTAATCTTGGTGGTTGGTTAGGGAGACTAGGCTCTAATCCCTAGATGTATTCTTGCACCATCAGTTTAATAAACGAGAGTTCTGATTAATTCTATCAAAAACTAACCAAAGAAAGAGAAAATACAGTTTCAGTGACAAAGGCAGGAGCTAATAGTTTATCATTCCAAGGGAAATATGAAAAGTAAAATGTTGTATAGAAACTGAACCTCTTCCAGCATTGAGGAAACCTTGAAAAGCTCATCTTCTTGCATGGCTATGGTCCTCAAAGTAGTCATAAATTTCTCAGGAAACACCAGCTTGTTTACATAAGATGGCATCTTGCGCTGACCACTCCAACTATAGTTGCAAACTTGGTCAGCTTTGGACTTGTTATTTTCTTCACCATTTTGAGTGTTTAATGGAAAAAATCCATTATCCAGTGAAGTTTTGGGTAAAAGACATCTCAATTCAGCCTTCTGCAAATATAACACAGAAACAGAAAGTGTAATTACAAAAGGTGGAAATTATAGAACAATAAGGTATAAAGTTAGCCAAAAAAATCATATTCTACTTGTTCAAAAAATGGCAGAAAGATGCAGATAAATTACTAGCATACCTGCACTTCAAGAAGCTGGTTTTTGGACTCAGAGAAGGAACTTGTATTAATTGCTTCTGCTGGATAGTGGACCTGGAGGACTCAACGACAATGATAAGTTAGTAAGCCATGTCTATATCTGTAACAACTGTGATCAAGTGAATCACACAGACCATGATAGAGAATATAAATGAAAAGGCAGAAGCCATAGACAAAATTAAGTAGGTGTTGTCGGAGTATGAAATGAAATTATAATAGCAAAAACTAGCAGGGCAATTATTGCAAGGAATTAATAAACAGCACGTAGATATTACTAAATATTTTTAGTAAACTTTCCCACAAATTCAAGCTGCCACACAGCAACAAATAAAGGGGGTGGTAGCCATAATTATAAAGATGAACACAATAAAGCTTCTTGAAAGTAGAAACTGAATTATGCTAAGAAGAAAAATTAAGAGGGGGAATAACATGTTGAAGAATAAAGAGAAATTTTACTCAGGGTGCACAAGGTCCAAGTATAAGCCTTTACCATAAGATAGTCATCTGTGTTATCATCAATGACAAAACCATACAGATATAGAAGTTCCTGCACCAAGTGAAAAAATAAGGAAACAATTATTAGTACTTGAAATAAGCTTCAAAGTAACTTATACTTCAACCTTCAACTGAATAGAGGATCCACTCTGTCTCATGCATTTTGTAAAATATATATGCATCTATGTATTCATAAGTACAAGTGAACTCAAATAAGTTAAAGGGCCAAATCTACAGTACAATGCATTGTTGCAGTTTATTGACAAGACAATTATGTATCTGGTTCAATTAAACCTTTTGCAGTCAAATTGAATAAACTGCTAACGAGACATTGCACCAGTGTTGGCCACATGAAAAATCTCCCCCTTGCAGGCCTCTCTGCTTGCAGCTTAAAAGATTGATGCTTAAAATGAAAGGTAAAAATATAATAGAAAAGTAAACTAGAATAGAAAATAAATAAACTAAGAAAATGGTTTCATTTATTTTAAACAATGGAAAAATATACAGTACCTCATTTCCCTTGTTTCCATAACTAATGTAGATTTCTTGATCAATCTGCAAGGGACTTTGAGCAGCTTTGCAATCAAGAAAACAATAGAATTAATGGGGAATAGTTTCATGACATACACATTATGAAACTACTTAAATGGAGAGAGAAAAAATTACATTAGAAATTTGAAAGAAACTACTACAACTGCAGAGGTACATATGAGAAAAACACTTATTTGGATGTTAACAAAGACACTGAAGAGTCACAAAAATGAATGTTACCAGAGATAAGATACATGGAGAAAGGAACTCCTGATGCTAAACCAGTTCCATCAACTTCCCATGTTGCTATTGGCTTCAGATCTGATTGGCCATGTAATCAAGGAAAATCACATTAGACATTTGATAAATCTAGCATATATGACATGAAGATAACTTGTCCTGGCACAAGGCTAGGAATACATGTTTATGGATACAAATAGTTCATTTATCTTTACATTTATCAAAACAATAATAGATATTTGTTATCTTCCCATTAGCAAACTTTCAGGATCCAATACTTACTGTATATAACTATATATGATACCCTTATCACTACAAAAAGAAAAGGAACACCAATTATTTAGAAACCATTTGCTTAATGCTTAAATTACATGCAAAGGAAAATAGCCTTTTAACATATACGAAAATCAAGACAAACAGCAAGGCTCTGTATTCTAACTGACATATATATAAAGGTAATATATGTCCTATCAACGAAATATGTAGAAATTTATCAATATCTATTATGCCTTCACGCACAAGTGTTGAGAAAGCTGTTGGGAGTGGTGGTGCGCTCACACCTTCTCTACCAACGAACAGGGAGTCACAACAGACTCAACCCTTCAAACAGAATCAAAACTGAATAATGCGGAAACGTGAACGATCAAAAACGCGGAAGAATAGGGAGAGTAAAACACACAAAACCAAATAGCTTTACGTGGGAGAAAACCTGCAAGAGGAAAACCCACGGGACCTCGTCCAGAACAATCCACTATTATCAATAATGGTTACAAACACTCTCAACAGCCTTTCGCTGGAAACACTCAACCTCACCAACAATGGTGGAAACACTCTCTACAAGGGTTGCTCTCTCAACCTCTCGGAGACACTCTTTCTACAGCCTTTCGCTGGAGACACTCACAGAAAAGCTCACTTTTCTCTGGGCTCAACCTTTTTCGACTCAGTCACCTCCTCCATCTATAAATGATGTATTTATAGAGAGAAGTTGGGTTTAGGAATTTCAGCACCCTAAACCGCAAGTGGGCCGGGGTCAACCCCTCGAGAATTGGGCCCAAGTCAAACATTCCCTTTTCAACACCTAGGGATTTGGGCCAAGCATTAAAGCGGAATTATCCAACAAAAGCATGTGGCCATAATCAAGGATTGATTATGTCTACAAGGATTGAAATCTAAGCTGTTTGATCATAGAGAATTTCATTTTTTTACACCAAGTGAATACAATTTATAAGCTGCTAGGTGAAGGTCTAAGAATGGGTTTCATATCAATTTTTTTTAAAAGGGAAACAATCAAAATACAGTCAATGAAGAAATAAAAGGAAAGTACAGGGGAAGTGAAATATCAAGGGTTAAAGCAACAATTTACCATGGTTACAAAAGTCAATGCCAGGGACAAGACCTTCAACCCAAACAGTGTCTCCTGTCATTGGCTTACATGTCCCTTCTTTGGTCAGATTGTCAGATTTCTCAATCTGGCTTCCTGCAATAAACTTCCCTATTTTAATACAATTTTAACCTCTTAAATTCAGAGAGAAAGTAAATGATAACCTCTTGATTGGACAGACAACAAAAGAGAGAGTTTTATAGGAAATTAATGAGAGAAACATAAAAGATGGACTCACTTTTTTCATCAGCTTCTGGAACGCAAATGTCATGAGCATCTTGCATTTCTGGAAATACATAAGAATGAGGCATTGGAATGTTCAAAGCACGACTCCAAAATACTGAATTTGCCCTAGCAAGAAAGCAAGACTATATCAACCTCCAAGGATTTTAGTTGAACCAATAAAAATTTACTAGAAGTAAACTACATACCAAAGGAAATCTTCAAAGCACACCTCACTGAAAAAACAGATCAGACAGAAGAGAAGCAATGTAAATATATTTTTTAAATTTAGCTAACAAGTAAAAATGGCTGTTTGAAAACAAATCTAGAACATTTTGATTCATCACTCTGAAGATAGTTGAGAAGGTAACTCAGAAGAGAAGCAATGTAAATATATATTTCAAACAGATGATTTACATCTAAATGAAATGTCTTGAATGGAACTTATTAGGAAAAGCAGATGCACATTTAACATGGTATAAACATCCTCATTTAATTCTTAATGCCATAATGGTTTTCATATGAGGTGAAGTAGTGAACTAGTAACTAGTAAATTATAATTTCACAAGTGTAGGATAGGACTCAATCCCAAAACCAAAATAACGTTATTGATGTATATCCTACATTAATTAGCCCCAAATATAAGACATCCAAATTTCAACAGGAGTCAAACTATGTCAATTATGAATTGACCACTTCAAAACAGAAACTAATCAATAAAAATACATTTTTACCAACACATACATCTCTGAATTTCCATCAAGAGTCAAAAGTTTCTTCACTATATCCTTCACTTTAGATTCATACAAAGAAAGCAGGCTTTTCTTCTGCAAGATAAGACAGTTATAAAATATACCGTTAAATAAGGAGGCCAGAAGTTAATACCAGATTTGACATTTGACATCTGGTTCTATCTCAAACACTATAAAACAAAATAAACATGTTCACCTGGAAGGTCAAATCACACAAAAATAAAATCTAGATATCTATTATATCACGGAATATGGAAATCACATTAGAAAATTAGGTTTGACTTCTAGGCAATTTTCAGATGGATCCAGTGCATGCTCCCTCAATGCCATTCAAGTATTTAGTATTAAGCGAGAAAATATACTGCAAACAACTAATTCAAGTTGACCATTACTACTCAAAAAACATAGATGAGAGCTTCAGAACAGAGCAGTCACGTGAACAAATGAAATACTTTTTGAAATTCTGGGAAACAAATACACACAAGCCAACATAGAGATAACCAGTATTTTTTTCATCATGCTATGTCTTTAAATTAGCAAGAAAAGCACAATTGTAATTAAACTGGTAAATGGTATAAGAAAAAATAGTCACATAATAAATTACCTGCAATTCAGTTGCACGATATAATGTTGTTCCTCTTAGCTCTTGAAGTTCATCATCACTAAACCAAAGTGGATTTCCAAAAGTGGTTGGTAGCATATCAAGGTACCTGATTTATTTTTAACCACTCCATAATTGGAACTCACAACACAATCTGAAATCTGAATTCCAAAGTAAAACACAATCAACCATACATACGCCTTCCATAGAGAATTTTTACGCAAACGCTCCACAGTCAGTAACAGCATCATTAATAACCTGTCGTCTACATCTCCTTCTTCAAACATTGCTCTACATGCTGGTCCTATAAGAGGATCTTGCAACACCCTCATCGGAGTAATTGCTAAATCTAGTGGAACAACCAACATAACCCCTGTTTTAAAAAGAAAACAAAATTAATTTCTCTCGTTTCAGTGGTCAAGGCACACAACTATTATAACCATTCACATAACAACACTTAGCATCTCAAAAAAATGATGTTTCTGAAGATGCCCATCTTTTTAAGCTTCAAAAGCAAGATCAGTATTTTCAATTTCAATATTCTAAGATGTTAACAAAAGGGCATTAGCAAAAACTCACAGACTTTCCGATTGCAAACAATAACAATGTCAGTTATAGTGTGATACTCTAACAAGTAACAAGCAATAACACCAACTCCTTCTTCAACTCTATCCATATTGATATTACCATCAGAAACATCGTTGTCAGAAAATATGCCAAACCCATGTTTGGAATCACACCACTTGATCTTGCAACCTCGTAGCTCCACCCCATTTGCCTGAATTCAAGACCAAATCAAAATTCAAAACTTGACAAAAGACACCATTGAATGTTCACCATAAAAGCTTTATATATGTTGCCCTTTGGCTTCAAATTATTAAGCATGTTAACGAACCTGTAGCCACTGCATGAAAGTTTCGAGCTTTTCTTCTTCTGGGCTCGCCATAGCTACTACTACCAACTCAACTTTTGGTTTGCGCCTACTATGATACGAGGTGGAGTGAAGGTTGAAACTTGTAAGGCTTTAATTAATTATTGATTAATTTTTAGTTTTTGAACATATCTAATTATCTATGACATCAAAATTGGTTTATGAAAATCTTGTCATTTTTATTAGAGTTTTAATTGTATTTTTTTTAATATATATATATATATATATATATATATATATATGAAAATTCACCGTAGCTATATATTTTCATTTAATAATATATTATTAAAAAATTATACATTAAATAGTCGTTTTGGTTGTGGGTTTTATTTTCATTGGGTGGATCTTTATATTTTTTTTGGCAAGGATCTAATGTTATTGTTGTTTTGATTTTCTCATTTTCAATTGAACTAGTTGAATCCATCATTTTTTTCTTATGACGGCCGAATCCTTTCATTATCCAAAATTTAATATAATAGAATAATATGTTCATTCTCACTTATTTGACACTTCATTAATAGTGTGAAACCCTATTAGATATTAATCACACTGGATGATAAATAACACTTATGTTAGCCATATAGGATGAAATTGGTGAGTGATACTCACTTAATATGAGTTACAAACACCTTCTAATGTTTAAATTTATTTAAATTGATCAATTATTTAATTTTATTAAGTCATAAATCTATCATAAGAAATAAAATTAAATTTTTCACCTCAATTTTGGTAACCATTATTGTATCGATAAATTTAATATTTTTTACATTAAATTAAATATATTCCAATTCATAAAAATAGACTTTTATACCTTTATGAGAGTAGACAGTTAACCTTCTTTCTCATGTCTTCTTCCTTGGGGTCTTCTATCTTTATGATTCACTATTGGCAATCTATAGGGTGGGGTACTTGCAAAAGATACTCTATTACTCAAGTAAGGTCTTAGTTGAGAGCAATAAATGAGAGTATTAAAATAGTATGAACATTTGTCTTATTTCGAGATTCTCATAACTATTTATATATACTTTAGTGGGCTTTAGATTAATAGGCCCTAGTATTTTGTTACCTCATTAGATAATGTGCTCTTAATCATTATTAGTGGTTCAAGGCAACCTCTAATGGTTGTTATTAGGACAATCTTGATAATCTATTAGGTAAGTGATGAGAACTACTCAGGTGTTCAATTAGGTTAAATACATGAATACTTATAAAGGATACCTTTTGTGATAAAGTGATGAGAGTACTTAAGTGTATAGATAGGTCAAATATCTAAGTACTTATAAAGATAATCTTTTTGAGATAAGGTGATGAGAGTACTCGAGTATTTGACTAGACCAAATACCTGAGTACTTATCAAGGTTATCTTTTATGATAAGATGATGAGAGAGTACTCAGGCATTTGGTTAGGCCAAATACTTGAGTACTTATAAGGGTCACATTTTGTTATAAGGTGGTGAAAGTACTTAAGTATTAAATTAATACTCAAGTATTTAACCATTAGTAATAATGTGGTGATAGTACTCGAGTATTCGCCTATAGGAAAACCATCTTGGGTGGTAAGATGGTGATAATACTCATGTCCTTGTCCAAGCTAAGTATTCAAGCACTATTAGGAAGATCTCTTCTAGTGATAAGGTTGTGATAGGTACTTCTAATAATAAGGGTAAGGATATTCTTAGGTATTCAGTCTGGTCGGACACTCATATGATATAATTTCTATTTTTTTGTTTTAGTCATGATATTCTCCAATCAAATCATGATTTCTAAAATCCTTACTAGGAAAAATCCATAAACAAGATAGGAAAAGGATTTGACTTGACTTTCACTCTTTAACATGCATAGAAAATGAAATAAAATAAGAAATAAGGAGTGAAAGACTATGTATATGAAAACATAGAAAAGTTAGAATTATAATTTAAACAAAGTCATAAATTTATTTTTAAAAAAATTTAAGAATATAATACCTAAAAATATAAAAATTTAATTTAAACCAAGTCAAAAATATAATTTAATCGAAGCAGATTAAGGTACTAAACAAAGTAATTAAAGTAACAAGTGAAATAGTTAATGTCTTAATAATAATTTAGGTATAATTTATCCTTCTAATCCTAAATGAGTTTAATTAAATTCTAAATTACTAATTATAATCCATATTTAATAAATATTAAGCATATAAATCTCTTAATAATGCAAGTTAACTTTTTTTTAAAGAAATAATGCAAGTTAACTTGTGACAACAATTTATGTGTACGCTTAAGTCAACTTAAAATATTATGCATATTTAAAGTCAATGTAAGTTAACTTGGAGTAACATTTGATGTGTGAAATAATTCATTGGTGAACAATATTAAGTATTTTTTTTAAAGGCGGAACCATATAACATTGGGAGTGGATCTTACAGTAATGTATTAGTCATATAATATTGTAATGTATTGGTTCACTAAAGTTTTGTTTTAGTGGTTCAATTTATAATTAGTCGTGTTTAATTTCCTAATGTAATGAGTATTTATCTTAAATAGACCCATATAGCCATATCATTTCATGATATAACCCTATCAAACCCTTAAAAACATAAATTTGATATGTTATTAACAACTATTTGTCATAATTAACTTGCAAATTTGACAATTGTTTTATTAAAATGGTTTAACAAAATGTAACAACAACGCAACCGTTATATTTGTGTTATTAGATCCTCTTGCAACCATTATATATACTTTTTACATATAAAGGACACGGGAGAAAATGAGGCTAAGCACAAAATGCTTTAAGCACAACCATTACAAGTGTGACATGACCAATAATTATGTTTATAGTAAAATACATTGATCAATGATCACTAAAATGAATTTAACAAAATAGGCACAGTTGATGGAAGTTAACAAGATAGGTACCACATTATACTACCACTTAATTTTAGAACACCTAAACTAAATTTTCTTAAGCAATCAACAACCTAAATAGAAGTATATGACATCTCACTTTTACCTCCAATATAATGTTTGAAGAAAAAGCTTTCAAATGGTAGAAAGAAGAAGCTGATAGGGTTTGAAAAATAAGCTCTCAAGTGGAAGGAAGAATAAGCCATTGCATGAAAACCCCATCCCCAATCTCATATTTAATAACCTTAATTTGAAACATTGCACAATAGAAAATTATTAAAAAATAAATTTACAAGTCATACACACTTTAGTGCCACTTGTGTTCCTACATAAATGTCATGTTATCATATAGAATGCAAGTGACTGAGAAATAAACACGTCTTTCTATTTTGATAAATTTTAGCATATAAATTAACAAAAAAAAAATCTAATTGTCACAAAAAATAATAATTAAAACTCGATTAATATGAGAAACTAAAATTACATCATCTTAACATTTGAAAAATAAAAAAATAAATAAAAGTATTAAGTGTTAGAACCAACTCTATGTTTTTATGATAATACGATAAAAACAAGAATAATGTAAGATTGTGTATATTTTGTCCACATCCCACAACAAATACTTTGAAAAGTAAAAGACAATTAGGCTGAATTAGTACATTATGTGGACTTTTCTTTTTGCATTTTCCAATGTCATAAAAACCCATAAAAGTGTTAATTTTCATTTTCAAAAATAATAATCATCTAATCAATAGGGCAATAGACTAATTTGTCCGAATCTATACCCTCTTATTTTCGTTGTATTCCATTTTCACCCAATAGAGAAAAGAGAAGAGTGATAATAATATGATCACATCACAGATTCACAGTAACCATTGTTCCAAGTGAATCCACCGCGAACCAATTGCTCTCTTTTTCTGCCGTGGAAACCATAATAATTTAGAAATTGCTGTGAATTTCGTAGCAGCGAGACAGAGTGGCGGGTAAAACAACAACACTGCCACTGCGACGGTTTTTATTTTAACCAAATCTCATTGCCAACTATGCAAGTAAGCAGCGTGCTTTGAGATTGACGCAACATCATCATCATCATTCTCTTCTGTTATGTTTCCCATAATTCTTCTCTCAGATCTAAGTCACTCGCTGACCGCAACAACAGGTAATTTAATTGATCTGATTCAGTTTTTTTTTTTTTTGCTTCTCAGAAGCTGATTGTTGGAATTTCCGGGGATGTTGTGCTCTTTGAATGATGGGTATTGGGTGGTTCTCAAGTTTTGATTTTGATGGCTTCTGTTAGGTGGGGTTTTGGCCTTGACTCTGTCTGTTTTTGTTGTTTTTATACTTTGTGATGTGATGTGGTTTGTTAAAGCTGTGTTTGTTTGGGTTTGAAATTTGTTGGGGAATTGGAATTGGAAATGGATTGTCAATTGTGTGACCTTTTATTGTTATAATTCGATTTTTCTTGATTTTGATGTGAGGAAGGTTGAGATTTATTGAAGGATTGGATATGCTTGTACTGTGGTGCACGCCGAATTTATTAGCTTTTTATGTGGGGGCGTTGGATTTAGCATTTATAATGCGGGGGTGGTAGCTGAATACCCTCATTTCTGTATGTTCCAGCATATGGAAACCTCAGCTTAATAGTCCAAAATTGATAACAATTAGGAGTTTCTGGTTGGATAGAAGAATTAATGATATAATTTTTATGATTTCTGTTAATCATTAGAATGTTAAGGACCCTAGAGCCCATGCTTTATGCAGAAAAGTTAAGCTTACCACCTTTGCAAGTAGTGACAGACAAAGGCCATTGCTATGTTTTTAAACATAATTTAGCAGTAGAATCTTATGTACCGTAAATTTTTATATGATTATGATATAAATGGAGATTTCATGCCTGCCATGTGTTAATGTGTGCCAGGATTTACAGTGGAGTAGATTACATTTCGACAATGACATGCATAAGTGCTAATGATCTATAAGCAAGAAGTTACTGAACTTTTGAAGAAAATATTAAGCAATTTAGACTGAAATCTGAAAACAATATAGATGGAGAACTTTAGCAGTGATTGTTCATTATCAAGTTCAATAGAGCTTTGAGTGCTGGATGCATGTGGTGGACTATGGTGTGAAATTCACTAGTTTTGTGGAAGATGATAAGTTCTAGCCCATGTTTTTTCTTTTTTCTTTGCTTAATAATGTACTCTGTGGGAGCCTTGGTGCCATTGTTGGAGTTGTCATCATGTGACATGAAGGTCACAGGTTTGACTTGTGCCAAGACCTTTATTCCTGATAAAAAAAAGGACCCATGCAGTGGGTCTAACCCTTCCTTAGAACCCAGTAATGGTTGGAGCTTTATAGCACTAAGCTGTGCTTAAATAATGTCCGTTACAATATCATAGAGAAAAGGAAAAAATATTTCTGTTTAGCTACCCCTTTCATTGTCCCCAAGATGTTGTGCTTTTCTTTTATTCTCACACACATATTTTGACTAATTATTTTCAATTTGTTCTGCAGAATCACACTGATAGGTCCTATAATACAATAACACTAATACAATGAAGAATATAATTTCACCTGTGCAAAGTGCTATGCCATCACCAACATTTCTGTGGAGGTTCCAGGTCTGTATATCTTACACAATTTGCATACATTTGGTTCTAGATACCACTCTCTTTGGGGCGCTTTCTTTTTCTGATTTGCAGAGGACCTGGAAGGTCTTTTTATCTGGAGTGTTTTTGTTAATGCTTCTTAGGTTTGAAAGAAAGCTGATAAAATGTTATGTTGATACTGTTCACGGGTCACAAGAAAATTAAAATAAGAATGAAGTGGAAAAAAAACGAAACACACCCCTTTATGATAGCTATTACATTGCTAGCAACTTTCTATATATTTATTTGGTTTCTGTTCATATTATACCCGCTTGGATATCTCAAAGTTCCGTTCTATATGCTTTCTCCTCTGCACTCTGCAATTTATTTATTATGCTTGTGCTCATAGATATATACAAGCTTTCATTATGATTTCTGAATGTGGAAATCTTGCTGCAGTATGTTTTGTCTGTAAGCTTGTACCTTATTGCAATGTTTGTGTTATTCTAATGTTCCTTGGTAATGTTAGACAAATTCAATTTTAAAAAATATATGAAGAAATTCTCTTCTGCAGACTGGAATTTTATATTTGCGGAAGTCTTTGTCAATCTAATTGTATTCCTACTATAATTGGATATCTTTCTTTAATTTCTGTTTTTACACTATATATGTATGTTTTTTTTTCCAGGTGACACTCTTTCTTATATGGGGCCTTACTTGCTGCAAGGTCAGAACCTGTCTTTTTATTATTTATAATATATATATATATAATTGTTCATTGATGCCAATGAGCATCTCTGGTGAAGACCTCTTATAATTTCCTTACCTATTCCACTCCTAATATTTGCTTTTACCCGATCTTACATCAGATTGGTTGGGATTCTGTCATGAGAATGGATGCAAATTTGCGAGATCTGTTTTTATATGAGGTGTTTTTGTATTACAACCCTCTCCTTCTTGTGGTGAGTTGGGCTTTAATTCTCCTGTGTGTGTTGTACATTGAGCACAATTTTTATGGAACTTTACTTGATGGTTTTTGTTGTCACTTTACTGTTATACAGACTATGATGGTTTGGCTTTGGGGAGTAAATTTGTGGGTATTTCTACAATCCACTGTAAGCTATGCCAAGGTTTTTGATCTTGATCAAAACCACGTTACTCACAAAGAGATATGGAAGGTAGTCAGGTTTTTTGCTTTGCCTTCTTTTCGGAGAAAAGATTATTCAATGCAAAGTGGAAAGCTGTTTGATTTTTTTTCTTTCTTGATTCTTGATTTTGAAAATCAATATTTCAACCATGGATTTGCCTGTATCTGGTTCTTTGAAAATATTGGTAATCAAAGTAATAAATGCTTAGGCACTCAAAAACAAATTATGCCTTTGTATGGGTCACAACAGTTGAGAAAATATAAAATAGAGAATTTGTGGAGGGATGGTAGAAGGATGGTCAAAGGCAGAGAGGGGAAGAGAAAGAGACTGTAAGTAGAAAGTTTGAACACAATTTGCTCCTAGCCTATAATTGAATTCATACTAAATGGCAAGTGAATGTCTCCATTCCAAATCAATAATATTCCATTAACATTGTAGACACTCTAGAATCAGCTGTCAACTATGCCTACACATCAGCAATCAACAAACCCCAACAAGATGGTGCACCGGCATCTCATGCCAATCTTGCTAATATTTAAATAAAAAATACTGCTGCCTAGACCTTTTAGTAAAGACAACTGCAAGTTAATCTTCAGAGTTTATATAGGGTTTGCAAAGTGTTCCTTTACTCAGTTTCTCTTATAAATACCTGTTAATCTCTATCTGCTTTGTTATATTTTATTGTACTGATTATAGAAGACTTGTCACAATAAAGATAGAGATGTAGTTCAACCTCCGGTCCTTGTTTTTGCATCAACTTAAATTTTTTGTTACAGTAAAGGATTTGGAAGATGTGTCAACAGCATGGATTGATGGTGCTGCTACTATATAGACCCATTATGCATGTTTATATTAACTTCAACTCTAATGTTACTTTCAGTGTAGCACTTGGATGACAATCATTGTCCCTACTAGCATGACTGCTTACCTCTATCTCTATTCTCATGGGGAAGTATCTTTGGCTGCATCTCAACCAGTTTAGTATCTGCCTATTCTTTCCTTGTATCTTTCTCTCTCCTCTCCTCCAGTTGAATGTAACTGCTTTGAGTATGATAGTTATTGACTTGCTTTGATATACATTGTTTTTCATTTTATTAAATTAAACATACATGGATTTGTCATTTTTTGTGTTGGTGTGGACTGTGGAGGGGCCTCTTGGTTATGATTTCATGTGGAAGCTGATGTCTTATTTTTTTTTTAAGAAATCTAGAAGTTACTCTTCCTATATGCCAGGAAATGGATTGCTTCCTCTGATCCTTTTTTATGAGAATCATTTTGTCTGCCATTTGTGCTGATTATCTGACATATTTATGATATTGCAGGTGCTTCTCTACATTCTTGTTGCAGTAATTTTGATCTTTCCCTTTGATATTTTCTATTTGTCCTCTCGGTACTTCTTTTTGAGGACATTATTTCGGATAGCTTTCCCTTTTCAGGTAAGATTCTTAATTATCGTGCCTGATATGGAATTTAAGTGTTGATTTGCATTGGCTCCTTTTAGAAAGCACCCGAAACATCCAATATTATTTGTGTTTTTAGTTTATTGATGTGAATTTACAAATATGATAGCAACTAGTTTGATTCAGCGGTTTTGATGTTTTTGGTTGTTAATTTTAATAGTTTCTATAAGTTAGTTGATTTTCTGATTCATGAAATTTATAAAGCTTATAATTTTGTCTTACAAATAATGGTTCTTTTCTTTGTACAGCCAATTACATTTCCCGACTTTTTCTTGGCTGATATTTTAACCTCCATGGCAAAGGTAAAACAATAGCCTAATATAGCATATTTTTTGGTGCAATCTTCTATTTTCATGATAAACATCAATTCCTGAGTGCTTAGGTATATCTCAATTACCACCATACCAATTTGATTATTTACTGGAAAAATGAGCCTTGTTGCTGTGATCTTTACAGTGTTTTTTAATGTTAATAATCAATTCCTCTTTCTAGTTGTGGCTCCTAATTGTGCATTGCATACAGGTGTTTTCAGATTTGGAACGTTCAGTTTGCAGAATGGTAAACAGACAGGTATGGTTTACAAAATTTTCTTTTTCTTTATATCGCTTGTAACTTGTCAATCTCTATTTTGGTTCATCTGTATTTTAGAGTTTAATCTGTCTTCTGAGTTGAAATAATAACCTTATTGTAATTTTGTGACATTTATACATACAGAATAAGCATATGAAAGTTTCTATATTCATGAACATGACTCATTAAATCTTTATTCAACTAAAAACTTCACACCTATTTTGCATGTGCACTTTTCTTTTATCATGGATCTTACTTTATGTTTATAATCTTCTCAGTTGCATTTAGATCTTTTTAATACAATTGGTACCATGCTTAGTTTTTTTTATTATCAGCAAATGTTAGTTGTTAGTTTTTGTTAGCGGGGGATTTGAACTCTCAACCTCTGTCCTCTTTCCTCCTTCCTTCACCACCAAGCCAACCTTGTATCTCCTGGTACTAAGCTTTAGTGATATTTGGTAGATTCATCAAAACTAATTGTTCCATTCTCTGACATCTTTTGCTGGTGTAAATTTACATGTTTCCTTTCATATTTTTGATATAGGGACTTTGAACACAATATTTTTTATTTATCATAATATGCAGGTCGCGACAATTGCTTGGCTTGAAGCTGATTCAGTTTGTGGTAGCCACTCAGTTGCAATACCAATAGCCCTTGTTCTTCCTTATATATGGCGTTTATTCCAATGTCTTCGCCAGTACAGAGATACCAAAGAAAAAAATTGTCTCTTCAATGGTAATTGCTCTTGGTAACTTTATCCCTTGCTCTCCTGAAAGTGTAAGATGTCTGGGTTGAGTGGCTGTCCTGAAATTGCAAATGCTCTTCATTTTCTAAGGCACAGAAATGAATCTTTGTCTTGCTTATTTCAAATAATGGCTGTGATGATTGCATTTGCTCGATATCTTAGTGTTCTAACACCATTTTCTTTTGTTTCCAGCTTTAAAATATTCAACGGCAGTCCCAGTAATTTTTCTTTCTGCCCTCAAGTACCATGTCCTCCACGAGAAATGGACAACTCTTTATCGGCCACTGTGGCTTCTCTCAAGTGTCATTAATTCCCTCTATTCGTTTTACTGGGATATAACCAGAGATTGGGATTTAAGGTACCAAATCTATCATCTTTCCCTTTCATATTGATAATATCAGAACTCACAATTTCCATAGATACAAGTCTTACATATACAAAAATTTAAAATTTAAAATTTATGAAAGAAAAATAATATTAAAAGAAAGTTTGAATCAAGCTTTGATTCCTCCTTGAGAGAGGTGCCCATGTTTAGTGCTCAATTGTACCTCGAACATGGTTTGCCTTTGAAGGATGATATCTATGGGAAATTAAAAAAATTGCACTGGGTGTCTAGATGTTAGTTTTATGCTGCACTCTAGTTTTTATGAGTTATGACAAGTACTCACACTGATTTCACTTTATATTGAATTTTTTTCCTTTTCTTACAGTGGCTTTTCCCGCATATTCAAGTTCAACAAACCAAATCTAATCTCCAACCTTTTATATGGTCGACAATGGGTAAGAAGCTGAAGCATCTTAGTACAAAGATGTAACACATGTTCATTTGATTTGACAAATCTAATTCCTGAGCTGCAGGTATACTTTTGGGTGATTGGCAGCAACTTTGTTCTGCGCTGCTCTTGGACATACAAATTATCTGCCCATCTCCGCCATAACTACCTGACAGTGTTTACTATCACTCTTTTGGAGATGTTTCGGCGCTTCCAGTGGGTATTTTTTAGAGTTGAAAATGAGTGGAATAAGATCACGCGCTCTGGTGTTCAACTGACAGAAATTCCAAGAGAAGAGGAGAAATTGCTTGGTTCCAACATTCATGATGTATAGAGAATCTCAAGCCAACCAAATTTTGCCAATATCTTCATATCAGCAACAGGTCTAATTCAATTTTTAAGCTAATATTAGTTCTAATCCCAAAAGCATTTTTCTGCATGTGTTCCTGGCCAACCAACATGAGGGAGTTTTCATGCACATGCATGGATGTTTGTCTGAGACTTAGGGATAGTTGATTCCATTGCTGAAGCTGTCTTGGCTCAGTCGTTCCTTTCTTAAGTTGTTGCTTCATGCATATATGCTTTCTTCTGGAATAGGAGAGGTTCTGTCAGTCTCAGCAGTTCAATGAAAATGAGAAAGCAAGCCTACAATTGCACGCACATGTTCACTTATACATGAAGAGCTGCAAGAAGTAGTACTTAAGAACAATGGTGGCCACAATGGATGTTGCATTCTTTTTTCAAACTTTTTGTTTCTGGTTCTTTAAATTAGATCAGCAGTTGTAACAAGAAAATGGACACAAAGGCTTTGTTTGCTTGCTACACAGAATCAAATCAGGATACACTTCTAATAAAAGGAAAAAGGTCATAAATCAGTTACTTATAGATGTCATAAGTTTGATGTGTGGATCGTACTAGGCTCAGGAAAGAAATACCAATCTGTAAAGGGGCCTTATGGAACAGAAATAACTAGAGTAATTAATAGTAAAAGCGTAAAAATAAGCAAGCACGAAACAAGTGAATAATATGAGCATTCCTTTAAAGTTTAATATGCAATGAAAAACTGTCAATTTTGTTTTTTTTTTCAAGGAAATGAATTTCATTCTTCGGTCTCCCTAAGGAAACGATGAATCAAAGTTTGCTTTTGTTTTTCCTATTTTGGTAGAGGAGAATGAAAATTAAAGTTGTTGGGTAAGTAAGAAGAAAAACAAAAATTAAGCACTAATGAATTCCTATTTTACCGAAAGTAAACAAAAAAGTGCTATCGTTTTTTTTCTACGACTTTCACCTCACTTTTGCGATGAAAGTTTCGCTAGTGTTCTCATCCATTTTTTGAAACTTTCATATGTATTTAAGCATTAAATTAAACCAATAATAAAATGTGAGTTGAAGAATGTACTGATAATATTTCCCTTAACATTAAATTTAAAAAAAAAGTAAAAATAGAAACCTAATTTATCCCCCATTTTATTTAAACAGAATTTATATCCAAATATTTATATCTTAAGAATTAAAAACTCGTAAGTCGTAACTATCCCATTTATCGGGAAGATCTTTTACTTACACAGCAAGACTCTCACTGATATAACACAGACCCTGTTCTGTTTTGTTCTGTTTCAGTCTTTTCCTTACAACACACACTCGCATTTCCATGAGTCTCATGTCTCCTTCTCCACTATGGTGCTGAACCCCACCACCCTTTTCCCCTCCCTTCTTTTTCTCCTCCTCTTCACTCGCTTCTACTCTCACTCCCCGCGCAAAACCCTCCCCAAAACCCCCACCTTCGACGACGCCGTTTCCACCTTCCACGGCATTCTCCACCTCCACCATCCCCCCTCCATCGTTTCCCTCAACAAGCTTCTCTCATCAATCATGAAGACAAAGCACTACCCCACCGTGGTTTCTCTCTGTTCTCACTTAGACTCACACCCCAAAACCCTCCCTCGTCACTCTAAGCATCTTCATCAACTCCCTCACCCACTTGGGCTACATGGGCCTTGCCTTCTCCGTCATGGCCAAAATCGTCAAAAGGGGTTTTCGGGTTGACCCTTTTACCCTCACTACCCTCATGAAGGGTTTGTGCCTCAAAGGTCGAACCTTTGAGACACTCAACTTGTATGACCATGCTGTATCCAAAGGGTTCTCCTTTGATGAGGTTTGCTATGGGACTTTGATCAATGGGTTGTGCAAAATGGGCAAAACAAGGGATGCTAGTGAGTTGTTAAGGAAAATGAAGAAGGGTGGAATTAGGCCTAATTTGACAATGTACAATATGGTTGTTGATGGTTTGTGCAAGGAGGGACTTGTGACCGAGGCTTGTGGTTTTTGTTCTGAGATGGTTGGCAAAGGAATTTGTATTGATGTTTTCACTTACAATTCTTTGATTCATGGTTTTTGTGGGGCTGGTCGGTTTCAGGGAGCAGTTAGGTTGTTGAATGAGATGGTAATGAAAGAGGATGTTCGGCCGGATGTTTATACGTTTAATATATTGGTTGATGCCTTGTGTAAGTTGGGGATGGTGGCGGAGGCAAGGAATGTGTTTGGTTTGATGATTAAGAGAGGGTTGGAGCCTGATGTTGTTAGTTGCAATGCTTTGATGAATGGTTGGTGTTTGAGGGGTTGTGTGAGTGAAGCCAAAGAGGTGTTTGATAGAATGGTTGAAAGAGGGAAGTTGCCGAATGTTATTAGCTATAGTACATTGATTAGTGGGTCTTGCAAGGTTAAAATGGTGGATGAGGCCTTGAGGCTGTTACAGCAATCCATCAGAGGAATTTGGTTCCGGATACTGCGACTTATAATTGTCTTCTGAATGGTTTGTCGAAATGCGGGAGAATTTTGTATGAGTGGGACCTGGTTGAGGCAATGCGTGCTAGGGGTCAAGCACCGGATTTGATAACTTACCACGTTTTGTTAGATGACTATCTCAAACGTGGGTGTCTTGACAAGGCACTTGCATTGTTTTCAGCACTTTGTTGACACGGGGATTTCTCCAAACATATGCACGTACAACAACCTTATAGATGGTCTTTGTAAAGGCGGAAGAATGAAGGCTGCAAAAGTGATTTTTCAACTTCTTTTTGTGAAAGGCTGTGGTCCAAATATCCGGACTTATAACATTATGATCAATGGGCTCCATAGAGAGGGATTGTTAGATGAAGCAGAGGCCTTACTTTTGGAAATGGTGGATGATGGTTTCCCTCCTAATGCTGTAACTTTTGATCCCTTGGTTCGTGCTCTTCTAGAAAAATAATAGGAATTGTTAGGACCATGGAGTTTCTTCATGAAACAGTTGATGGGAAGCTTTGGCTCTGGGAAAATGATATGACAAGGTTAGATACTTTAGTGCGAACTTAAGTTATAATTCGTTTTGTTCTTGATTTGTTTGAAACTATTGGTTAACAGATGCTTGTTTCTGGTGTAAAAAAAAATTGATTGATCTTGAAGAAGTTTTGATTAATTGATATATCTTCAAATTTATTTCGACCTTATGTTTTTGCCATTGGTTAACCGTTGGAGTCTTGACTCTTGACATGACTATTATCCTTCTTCCCTCCTATGTGATTTTAATTTGCTTATTTGGCCTTACGTTCTTAGTTATTGATCATGAATTAGTGTTTTTGATTAAATTTTATATTATGATGCAAAAGTAGAAATTAACACGGTTGTCCTGCCTACCTTTTGTACCAGAAGTTTTTTTCTCTTATCTGGTTCCTATTTCTTTTACAATTTTTTTGCAGTATTTCTACTACCTGAAAAATTTGAAATTGCCACATCTTGGTTGTACCGTGTCTAATCAGATGAATAGCACCATGAGGAGATCTTTGCTCAATCCAGTAGAGCTTATGAAAAAGCTATTTTTGATTTTAGTAGCAATGATTCTTCCAAAAATCCACTTTTGAATGATTTTATCTAATTTAAATTCTTTTGGAAAATTATACCAAGAGAAGTAAATAAAGTTTGGGTACAACGGAAGATTTGGTACTGCTGGACTAAAATCTTCACAGAAATTTGAACCAGGCTCTGGTGGCAACATCAGTTGGTAGTATTTCTCCCTCTAAGGGAACTTCTATTTTATCTATTGGAATAATTTTTATGTTTTCTTCTGTTCCAGACAATCAGGATTAAAGGGCATGTGTTTGTTGTCATCCGAAGATCCAAGGGTACTCCACATATTTCCCTTGACTGCATAAGTCAGGTATATATTACCACTTAATTACAAATCATTCAATGCTCTCCTATTTTCGTGATTTTGATTTATTATTCAAATCTTTGCTTCAATTTGTCAAGATATGTATTTTTTCTCTTGGGGCATTCATATTTTAGTTATATTGAACTGGTTCTTGGTTCATTCTGCCATGGCTTATGTAGTTGCTAGGCTTGGATAACAATAAATATTATGAATAGCTCCATCCTAATATCCTATTCATGAAAATAAATTCAAAATTCTCATTTTTAAGTGTTTCTGTTGATTAAACTTGGATAGAATATTTCAACAGCTGATACAATATAGTCTAAATGTGTGAAAACATATGCATGCAATTAATGCTTCAAATAAATTTTGTTGATATCAAAATGGTTTATTTGGTGTTTAGTACATGGAAAAGTTTCAAAGGAGTAGTGTACTAAGAATTAGTTATATTCTTTGACAACCATAGATGAACTATAACCTAAGAATTATTTGCTTAATATATTCTGTATATTTCTATAAAAATAAATATATTATGCATATCTAACTGTTTTATTTAGTTCCTCATTGTTTTCAATGGATTTCATGTTGAGGATATTATTTTTCACGCAGCATTGACTGTGTTGCTTCTTTGATTTTAACATAGCATATCACAAGCATAGAAATAGATGAATACATGAGATGGTATAAAACTGAATTTTTCACCCGCTTATGTAGTTGGTATTTGTAGGTAATAAGTATTGGAAATCCTGTCTTGGCGTAGGAATGAAGAGTGCAAGAATAAATTATTCAGATGTAATGTTATTTCTGACTTGCTACGCCTTCCACGAGTTTTATCTTGTTTTTGAGGACTGAGAACAATAGGGAACAAAATGTATACTGACTTACTATGATTTAAATGAGAGCATAAAACAATTACTAATATATTTGTACTAAACTCTAACTTCATTCTTTGAATGAGGAGAAAAATCATTTCCTCGTTTGGGAATCTGTTAGAATGATATTATGTCCTTCAGTCATATAAGGATGGATCACATATGGAAATTAAATTGTATTAAAGTCATATAAGTACCTTGTAAAAACAACCCATGGCATGCTTCTTAATGCACAAGACTTTTTTCAAAAAGAAAGAAATAAAGAAATTTAATAATAAAGTTGAAGAGACTGGGAAAAACAAAGTTAAACAGGCAATGATAACATGAAAATATAGGATCATTTGGGAGTTAATTAGTGCGGTGCTTCATTCATATATTTGTAATGTTCCTTTTCATCTTTTGTTTCTCTTCCCTCTCGTTTCATGCCGGATTTGGCATTATTTCACACAGCTTGTGCTGATTAGTTGTGCCGAAAGGTGTTCTCTCGCAGACTTTCAAAAGACTTGTTAGTCATGATTATTTGTATTCAGCACCTTATCTAGATTATTCTGTTACACTTTCCGTCTCATTTTACATGTCAATTTAGAATATTAAGAAAATATTAATTAGTTTTTTCTTTCTTTCAATAATACACTCAAGAAATAAACGCACTAGTAGATGTCTAGCTGCAACTTTATAGTGCAATTAATCACTTATGGAATAGGGATATAAATCAACAAACTGAACTTGTAACAATTTTCTTCCGATTCCACATTGTAATTCTAAGAAAATTCTAATGTTTTTCCCCTTTTATTGTAAATCTTTCTTTTGGGTTGCTACATATGTTGAAACTTTATATGGGTTATACTTTATCATGAGGTCCTCTAATATATTTTTTAAATCTTTCAGGAATTGAGTTTCTTCAGCATTTTGATATCCAACCTATTGAAACCTGGTAAATAATAGATCGTATGAAGGCAGATGTGTGTTGTTCTCGTGTAATTCACCATTTGATTTGTAGTTCACTTCACTATCCTCAAAGTTAGGTTCCACATCAGATGTTATTTGTGTTGTCAGAAACCAGATACGTTTCTGAAAAATTGGATCAACCATTTTATTTAAATACAAATAATTTTGAAATAATTAAAAAGACCGTGTTGCAAAAATCAATCACTATGGACCTTTTAGTTGGACAATTGTTAAATGTATTCTTTTTATTATTAATAAATACCCTTTCTTTTCATTTGTTAATAATTTTACTTAAATAACTTTATTTTATTTTATTTTTTCCTTTTTATTCACTCGTTCAAATAAAATACTCCTCTCTTCTATCTTCTTTTCACTTCTCATTATTACATCTTTTCTTTTATCATGCTTTTCAGTTTTTTCTCCCTCTTCCTTTATTTGTTTGCTTCTTTCTCAAGCGAGGTTGTTCTTCTACTACTCTCTTCCTTAATTTATGTACACAATTAAACGTGAAATTTAGGATATATTTGATGAAACTAGTTCAAAAAAATAATTTATTAAATTATAAGTATTTAGTAAAATTAATTGTTAAAATATTTTAAAAATATAATATGACATAAAAATAACAAAATCATGATTTATTTTAAAAGTAATAAGAAAATTGAATAAATGTATCGAGGATAAAATTATAAAAATATAAAAAATTAAAAGTTAACATTTTAAAAAATGTTAAAAATGATTAAGAAAATGCTAAAAATAGTTTATTTATCAAACAATCAAACAAAATTTTTCATTAGTAATAAAAACTAGAAATTAACTGAAATATTTTGTTGAATATAACCTTAGTGTTTACTAAACCTAACTAAAATAAATAATTTTTATTTTCATTATAATTAATATTTTGGATTTGTTTTTCTTCTAGATGTATGTCTATCAAAGAAAAAAATGGTACTCAATTTCCTCTTAGAAACTTCATCATGATAAATATGGCCAATATCAAGATTGTGCTACTCCAATAACATAGCCCAGGACATAGATCAATTGGGGCCCAAATTCAAACACTAAAACAAGACAATTGTTAGACGTATCTCTCAATTGCCAAGTGGAGGAAGACTGTCGTTAGAGAAAAAAAGAGAGTCAAATGTTCAATAACGATGAAAAAAAACAGTGTCATTAAAGAAAAAGACAAAAAGAGGTAACAACTAGAGGAAGAGAGTAGAAGGAGGTATTTAAATATATGAAAAAAAGAGAACAATAATATTTAAGTTATTAAAAAAAGAAAATAAAGAAAATAAATAAATATATATATATATATATATTTATTTATTTATTTATTTATTTAACAATCGCCATTGTGTTATTTGTGGAACTTGGAAACAAAGATTGGCTTATATCACTGTCTATTCAATTGAAACGTGAATGATTTGCTAATTGTGGAAGTGGCACCGCTCCACTTCAAGTCTTTCACACACAAACATTAAACATGTATAGACAAACATCGGTTGGTGGGCCAACTATAAAAAGCTTAAATGCAGACTTATAAATATAATGGTATCATGTCACAATCATAAGCACTTCAAATATCCTTTTTTATATGTGAAAAATTAACAGAGGCAATTTGGCCACTGAATCATTTATGTAAACATGTTAAGGGAATAAGCTTTTTCAAAAAAAAATTTGGGATAGTATTTGTTTAACTTGTATATTACACTGTGTTTGTATCAAGAAATTAAGAAGTATTTAACTGATTTAAATAGATTTTTAATTCCTGAAATGATCTAAAATCATATATATGTTTTGTTCTTTATAAGGATTAAACCCACATCATTTTTTTAATATTAAATATAGGGACTAAAGATTAATAAAAAGTTTATATGGATTAAAATTAAAAAATGTAATAATTTTAGAATCCAAAAAGATATATAAATCCGATCACTTTATTATATTTTAAATTAATTTCACCTAAAATTATTTGGTTTTAATTAATTGAGTGAAAAAATCTATTATTTTAAGCAGATTTTTACATTTTTTTAAAAATTCATAATAATTTCCTACTGTACAATTTCTTTATGCAAAGTATTTTATTTTAAAATAAAATTAATAATATACCTATTAGTAAGTGATAAGTCTTTGTTACATATAAAATGAATAGAGTTTAGATAAAATCTTATACTATTCGTCTTCATGCGCATATTCAAAAATAATATTTGTATTCAGTTCTATATTTGCATGGATAATAATTTTAATTACCATTCTGTACCCATATCTATATGCTCATATAAATACTTGTGAGCCACACTTTAATTATATATAAGATTAATAATAATAAACCAAAAAAAAATTAATTAAAACAATTACTACAATTATAATAAAAGTTTATTATTAAATAATTCAAACATAACATTAAAACATACATACATAATACTAAAAACAAACAAAAATAACATTGATTCATCCAAATCCAAGTCATAAATAATAAAATTATAAAAATTATCATTCAATATAATTATTGTTAAAGTTAATATTTTAATCATTTAACAAAAATTCTAATTAAAATTTAGTATTTTTCACAACAAATTATATATATATTCATCATGTATCCAACATCAATATTACATGTAATTATTCATTTCGCTTATGAATACTTTTATGAGTACTTATAGCATTTGCATATATTTTACCAGTGTTTATCCTCATTTTCTATCAAATTAAAAACTGTTACTATGACTAATGATGTATGCATCTCAAATTTCTCAACCAAAATCGAAAGCACTCAAACGGTGACAACCACATTTCCAGGTCAACACAGTCCACCATTTACATCACAAGTTCTAATATAATATCTTTCCTCAAGCATGCGTTAAATTTGAGTAATCATTAAGTGTTGTACGAAACTCTTATAATATTTTTTTTAATTTATTTTATCTACATCAATTACCTTATTTTATATTTGTTTCCCCTTCTCATTCTATCGCTCTCTTTATTACACAAAAATTATACGAAAGTATTACAATTTATCGTGTCAAAATACTAATAGACTCCTAGTCACCCTCCATTATGTTTTCAAGATAATAAGCAATGTAATGTTTGTTCCTCTATCCTTATAATGATTCTGGATTAGTGATATTGTGGTTCCACTGATTAACACAAACTTATTTAACCGAAAGATGTGTTGGAAAATGGTTTATAAATTATAACTTAGCTCCTCTTAATTTCTAACTTTATTTTATCATATTTGTTGACAGTTTTCTTTTACGTTAAAATATTATATATTTATTCTTATTTTTCTCAAGTTTAATGTTAACAGTGAGATATTATTCTACTATTAGATTTTAAATTCCTACAATGCACCGGTTTTATTAAATTATATTATATTTTTATATATAATATTTATATAAATATATATGTTAATATTATGAATTTTAAAAATATTTAGTACAATATTAAATATAATTATATTAAAGTTAAGAAAGATAATTACTATTTTTAGCTGTGAAAAATATTGTAATGTAACTAATTTTAAAAAGTAAATAAATTTGAGTATAAGTATAATATATACTCAATAAAAATAAAATTATAATGAAAAGTATTATAACATTTGTATATTTATATATGTATAAAATATTTAAAAATAAAATAATAAACATTAAATGCATTTTTTTAGAAAAATAATTATTGGTAAGAAAAATTAAAATCATATTATTATTATTGTTATTATAATAGTATACTAAATAAAATTAAATTAAAAAACATAGTATACTAAATAGTAACATCTAAATTGCAAGTATCTATAATACTAATTAAGATTTTAATAAAATTATATTAAAAAAAAAGTATAATAAATTATAAGATCTAAAATTTAAGTACTAAATACAACTATATCAAATTATTATAACATCTAAATTATATCACAAAATTTGTAAAAAAAAAGAAACTTATTAAAAATATTATCATAAAATTATTTTAAATATATGCATAAGTTGAATAATAAAGAGCATTAATGTGAGTAATTTAATCACTTATTAATATTAAATTTAAGTAAATCAAATCAACCACTATGGTGAAGTTTAAAATTCTTCTGGTGAAATTTTATATATATATATATATATATACATACACCAAAATTAGTATTTAATTATTAAAATTATATAATAAATAAAATTTTATTAATTAATATAAATAATATAAAATTAATTTTTAATTATCATAATTATATATTAAACTCATTATTTTGAGTAATTTAATTTTTCATTAAATGCAGTTGTTACACAAAGAAAATGCATATTAACCACTATTATTATTACAAAGTCGAGGTTTTCATCCATGATCAATATTTATTCTTGTCCCCTTTGCTATAAATCTCCCTTACATCTGATTAAGTCAATGATTATGTATTTACTAATATAATTAATTTTTTTATTGATAATTAGGTCTTTTTTTTACTACGATAATTAGGTCTGTTAGATTTGATTAGATTAAATCAACGAATATTGCAAAATCCAAATCTCCTTTAACAACTCACACTACTTTTAAATGTTAAAACACTACTTTTAATTATTATTATTTAAATAGATAAATTAAAACAAAGTATATTGGTTATGTGTTGGTTATGAATTATTTTAAATTTAATAATATATATATCATTATTATTTTTTGTGAAATATATTTTATAATAACTAATTTTTAAAATTGTGCATGAGCAATAATATAATATTTAATCTTACTACTTAATATCAAATTTATCATAGTTAACATTTAATTATTAAATTGTACAATAAATAACATGCTATTACTTGATATAAAAAATAAAAAATAACATCTGATTAAGTCATTGGTTATGTATTTTTTAATATAATTAAATTTATTACTGATAAATAGGTCTATTAAATTTTATTAGATTAGATCAATGAATATTGTAAAATTCAAATTTCCATCAACAACTCAAAGTACTTTTAAAAGTTAAAACTCTACTTGAATTTTTTTAAACATATTTAAATAACTAAATAAAAATAGTATATTGATATATACATAATATCCTTTTGTAAAAAATATGCTTAGTTATTTTAAATATGTTTTTTTAATAAATTTAACTATATATTATAAATTATTATGTTAATTATTTTTCTTGAATTATATTTTAAAATAGCTTATATTAAAAAATGGGTATGAGTAGTAATATAATATTTAATGTTACTACTTATCAAAATGATCAAAGTTAAAATTTAATTATTAAAATTATATAATAAACAACGTGTTATTACTTAATATAAAAAATATAAAATTAATTTTAATTATCATAAACTGAATGTTAAATAGTATTAATGGAAGTAGTTTAATTATTCATTAAATACATATACTACAAAAAAAAAAAAACATATGATCAATGACTAATATAAAATTGAAGCTTTGATCAATGGTATTATTTGTACAAGTGAAATTTACTATATAATATAGAAGATTATGATACCCAAGAATATAATACAAACAAACATAAAAGATTTTGAATAAATACAGTGAATGGAGAATAACATAGTGCTATAAATTAAGCTCGTGCCATGTTAAGATTCAGCGAAGGGTCAGATTATGGAACGTATTGTATTACTTTCCATTAGTAAGAGATTGATTTCACGATTCGAATGTGACGTCTTCATCACACAATAGCTATTCTAATCTCATCGGCCTATTCAAATACATTATACCCAAAAGATAATTAATTTAAATATGCGGTGTTAATAAACATTGGCCATACAAAAATCTAAACAATTTGTAGATACCCCGTTGGACAATTCAAGTATTTTATTAATTGGAAATTTGGCCACACCTATTTTAATTCCATTGGCTTTCGAAACCCAGGGTCGAAAACCACAAATCCAAAGACTAATCACTAAAGTACTACAAAGGAAAAAAAAATCTAAAAATAAGGAAAAAAAAGTATTAGAATAAATAATTTATACAACTATATGTAACGATTTTTATATCATTATTCAATTATTTAATTATATATTTGTTGACTTTTTATAATAATTACTTAAAAAATATACAACAATATAACTTCTGATTAATTGATAGTATTAATTATTTACATTGAAATAAAAAAGTATTAAAGTAAATTATACATGTACTTTTAGTTTGAAAAGTTTTTTTATTATTTTCTAACCATAAATTATCATATATAATAAATTGATTAACTTTTAAATAATTATCATAAAAAATTCTATCAATGATTTTTGATTAGTTGACTGGATATTTGTTTTTATCTTAACAATACATAGAAATTAAACTAGAAGTATAGCAATAAGAAAATTTGGCTTATAAAAGGTGTTCAACTCACATAGCACCACTTTGTCTCTTTTATACGACCTCAACTCACCCTCCCTTACTCCATATCCATATCTTCCTCTCTCACACGTACTCTCTCTAAGTGATGGCTTTCAATTCCAAAAGGGCACCAATATCAAGTTCAAAAGCCCTAGCTGATGCAGCCTCATGGTGCTGTGCATGTCTTCTTGTGTCTCTTCTATTGCTATGCATATTCAGAGACAGCTCTGCCCTTCATGATGATCAAGGGAACTTGATGAGAAGCAGCCAGGTCTTGTCCAAGCCATGTGATGAAATATATGTGGTTGGAGAAGGAGAGACACTTCACACAATCAGTGACAAGTGTGGTGACCCCTTTATTGTGGAAAAGAACCCTCACATCCATGACCCTGATGATGTCTTCCCGGGCCTTGTTATCAAATTAAACCCTCATAAACAACATAGCTAGAATGATTGAAAGTTAATTAATTCCTATACATGTATGTATCTTTCTTCAATATAGAACAAGGAAAAAAAGATTTCCTTATGGGCACCCCTAAAGTTTTTAGTAGTTTTGATTTGCTTGCTGTATTTACTACACTTGCTTAACAAGAGAAAAAAGAAGTCCCTTATACTCTTTTGGATTGTGTTGTACATCTTATAAATCAATGTGAAATTAGTCTACTATAATGTTCGGAGTTCTTTTTTATTGTCAGAAGAAGATTTTGTTTTTAATAGGTGATAAATTGTAGCAGGGTTGGTTCTTTTTCTCAAGTCAAAGCCAAGTTAAGATTATTCCCACCCAGAAAAAAGAAAGGAGAATTTGACTAGTCTTAGATGTATTTTAGAGAAAAAAAGGAGAATAATAATTGTTAATTAAAATGTAATAATTTATTTTACTAATATATGCATATATTTTATTATAATTTTAACAAAAAATTTCATAATTAATTATCATTTTTTTCTTAAAATACATTTTTGACTTTATTAGAGGAGAATATTTGAATGTAACTAGGTAATTTAATTAAAGCACAAGAATGTTCCATCAATTTTGTTATGTCTAAACCTGAAATCTCATATCAGATTCAATGAAACCTCATGTTTCATTAACATGAGATCAGATATATACACAATTCTCAGCCAAACACACGCACATGCAATTAGATTTGTAGTTAATATGTTTTGTTGGTGAACTAATTTTGGTAAATATATATAAATCTTTTAGATTTATATTTCATTATATTTTGTTAAGTGGTACCCCTAGGCTGGAAGTTAAGAACTATTTCCTCAAGATATTAAGTTAATGTAATAGGTTAACTTTTTTTTTTCCATACACACTGACCAAAGATTAAACTCCTCACTAGTACATGTGTAAAGAACAAAATTATATACCAATTATGTTATACTATATTGGTGAAGTGCATTATTGGATGTTAAGATTAGTTTGATGAATTTGTTGGTTGGAGTAGCTACACATTAAATATTTTTATGAAACGTTTTAGGTAACTTATAATTTATTTGACTAGTTTGTAAATTTATTTGGCCAAAATAAAAATATTTGGCCCTCAAACTAACTTGAAATACCAGTATCAGTATCACAGACCAAAAACTCCCAAAAGAAACTTCCAAGGAATAATTCTAATAGCTATGCGCAAGGAAGTTTTGAACACTCATCTATTGAAGACTTTTCCCTTAGCTAAGGATAACAAGATTTTGTTCTCTCTCAAATTAAACTTCTCTGTTTTACTATGGAAGGATTTTGACGTTGGTAAAGTGGAAGGAAAAAATTAACTTCGTAAAAATGTTTTGATATACATTTCTAAAGTATCTTCGGAATTATTATTTTTTGAATAAAAAGTATTTATGTTTAATCTTTTAAAATATAAAACATTCAATATTTTTCATATAATACTTAAGTGAATTATTAAAAGGATTACGTGAGAAAATTTCAGCTTTCTACTCTTAAGAAATAAATAATCTCTTGTTATATAATAAAAGCGCGATTTTGACTAAAATACATTTAAGTAATAAATAATCTTAAATTTAACATTTTTTTTTTTATGAAATCTGTTGAAGACCTGCACCCCTAATGCTTCTCTTTCTATGTTCAGAGAGTCTTTGGAATCCATCCAAGCTTTTGAAGTTTATGCATCTTGAAAATTTATCATATTCTAGAATTTAGTTTCTAGAAGTATTATCAGAATTAAATTTCATCATGTTATGGAAATTTAGTTTCTGCAAAAATGAAACAACACATGTGTAAAGATATTAAAATAGCAAATGGAAAAATAAAAACAGAGGGATGATTTAGAAAAGGGAATGCAAAGAAAGGCTGTATTCTTTATTATTCTTTAACGGGCTACCTAAAGGGATAGACCCATAACCAATTGGGCCATTTAATGTAACTTTATCGTACGGATGTTACTTACTGTTTTTCTTAGTTTTGCTTCCTGCACCCCATAGAGACCCCAACAGACAAAAATATCCCTCACCCTGTTAAACACACCAAGCACCCCACAACCATAGTCTCCTTTAAGTTTTCTAATTATGCACCGCCCAAGCCATTTTCCTTTTCTTCTTCCACCTTCCCTTTTTATTGTTCTCTTCTTGCACCATTTGCTGGAACGTATTCTAGGACAAATATTTCATAAGGGAAAAAATATTTTTCGTTATAGATTGTGTTATCTAGAATTATGTTAACATAATTCCAAAAAATCCTATCCGTAAGGAAAAAATTGTGTTATGGAAAAGCCTATCATGAGCCAATTAAAACTAATGTTTTTTGAATGCTTGTTTGGAAATATTGAAAATATATTATGGAACAAGCATTATGTAAAGGAAAACTTATGTTTTGTGTTATGGCTGTAATCCAAAATTATGTTAACAATTATGAAAAAGCTTATTTTTTGTTATGGAAAAGCCTATCCGTAAGGGCTTTGAAGCATGATGTGTTATGGAAAAGTCTATGTAAAAGGTTTTGAAGCACGATGTGTTATGGAAAAGTCTATCCATAAGTTAAGTGAAATCATCTATATTAGCCATCTACGTGAGGGTAAATATGGGATTTTTAAAATTATGGTGGTGTAGGAAGCAATAGGCTTATTATACTGGCTTTAAAAACTCTTCCACTTGGCACTTGGACCAAGCACATTGTAGATGAATTTTGTTATTCTCATATACCTAAACTTTTTCTTTATTTCTTTGACAAAAATATCTTTATCATAAACATGTTTTTGTTGTGACTTGTGAATATCTCCAAATAATATAATGAAAATGCATTTTTATTATATACCTTCACAATATTTTTGTTAAAAAAGAAATTAAAAAAATAAGGGTGTGAAGTTAGAAAAAAAAATGTGAGAATAGTAAAGCTCATGGAAGATTATATATGCTTGATGTTGAAAAATACCCCAAAGTAGAATTGTATTATGTGCATGATCAATGCCCAAAGTTTGAATTTTCCGTTCCAAAAATTGGATTGTAAAGGAAAATATAGGTAAGCTGGGTTTATTATTCAATTACAAAGATGTGAAGGGATATCATATATGATTAAGATTCTTTCTTTTCAGGAGTATTATTAAATTTAACCCTTGTGTTTGTCTAGACTAGAAAGAAAAAAAACAAGAATGATAAAAATAAAAGAAAAATACCACTAAGTGTGTAAAATCATTTAAAGAATATTTTTTAACTCAATCATTCATCTTAAATTCAAGACTTGAATATGTAATTATTGTTCCTAAATGGTGGATGGGATGGAAAGAAGATAGGGATAACAAGGTTGTCATTTTTTAAGTGATTTTTAATTTTTAAAATAAAATAAAGATAATGATAATTTTTAATAGATATTATGATAAATTAATTATTTTAAAATTTTAAAGTAAATAAAAGACTACTATTTTTAATGAAAAATTGAAAAAATAAAAATGATGCACTTTGAAAAATAAAAAATTAAAATAAAATTTTAAATTTTAATATATTAAAATAAAATAATTGTAAAATATAATAGAAAAAAAATAATACTAAGCCAATGTTTTAGATTATATGTTTTTAAACCTTTTTTGAAATAAATAATAAGATAAATATTTAAATGATTTATTACAGCACCTATATAAATATCTTTACATTCATAGTTTTACTAATGAAAATAGTGACAAATAAAAATTGTATAATAATAAATTTTATTACTTGATAATTTAAATGAACGATAATTATTTTTAAAAAAAACTATGAATATTGTTTGAGACCTTAAATAGTTTGGAATTTAATACAATTATCTTATTATTAAGTTGCCCACGACCTTGCTCTTATAAGAAGAACCTCTGTTCTTGATATCGTCCATTTTCATTTATTCAATTAATAAAACTTCCTATTCATTAAGAACATTCTAACAATTAATTATGTAGAATTTTTTTAATGCTGACTCAGGTAGTAGAAAATAAATTTATAATAACTCCAAATTGATACTTAGTTTCTAAAATACACCAACTGGGACACTTTTTTTGGCCCATTAACGCATATTGGCATTTTTAAATTACTTCATTACTCCTAAAAGTGCAATCCACAAGCAGTGTAAAAGTAGGGTTATACGCATGTGTAAAAAATGCCAAATTCCAACATCTTCATTCTTGACAATCCTTATCATTAGCATGTTGAAGTTTAATTAACAGATGAATATTACAAAAAACAAGCTGAAGACTTTTTTTAGTGCGTACCACTATTAACGATATAAATCTGGACATTAAAATAGTATCAGACCTACTCACAAAATATTTGCCTAACACTTGTATCTATAAAGAAGGCCTCCCACTAACGTAAACTAGAGTGACTATTAGCCAAGGCTCATTAATTATTTTTTGAATGAAAAAGATTAACAGTACCCATAACTTTTAGACCAAAAGTTACAAATTTTCTGTGACTTGTGTGATCATATTTTAGTTAATTATTTTGTTTTGTAGTGTAACTTGCGAGTTCATACAAAGTTATTAAGTAATCTGGAAATCATGTATATTTAATTTAAGGGGGATAATCTATTTTTTCATTAATCATGACATGATAACAGAAAATTAATTAATAGCACTACTACTTTGTTTGGTTGAATGAGAGAAGAGAAAAAAAATAGTGTGAATCTCATGTGAATCCTACACCTTCTATATATATATTTTTTTAAATTCAAATATCTCTATTCAATTTTCATTTTCTATTTCCATTCTCTCAACCAAACACAACACAAATACATGTGGAATATCAATTAACTTACCTTTACAATGAACATATCTTTCTCTTTGCATAATATATATTACATTCTCCTCTTGATTTTGAACTATTTAAGTATATGCTTAGATGTGTGTGTTTTAGTTTAATTATTGATTTTATTTTTACATTTTTTTAATAGAAGTACTTCTGTTATACCAAGCAATAAGAGTTGGGAGTATATGATATAGAGAAAAAACCAAAAATTCAATAGTGTGTTTAAATTGTAGTTTGAAACACCTAAAATAAACTATTTTACTTTTTTCTTCTTCTTTTCAACGTTAAAAAGAAAAGAAAACATTTTCACTTTGAAAGAGGAACGTAAAAAAAAAAAAACACTACTGTCTACATTGAATAGTAAAAATAATTTCATTCATCATATCCATGATTTAGAGAGAACTTAGAAATCAGTTTTGGATATTACCTTCATTAAGGAAACTGATTTCTAAGCTCTCTCTAAATCATGGATATGATGAACGAAATAATGCTCGAGTAATTAGTCTCATAATAATTAATATACACTACTATTATAATTTAATGTGTTTGATTTTTTTTTTCAAGTTCAAACACTGGAAATACAAAACATATGTTTTTTCCTCTAGCCATAGATACCATGAGATTTTCTTTACCCTTTTAAAAGAAGGAATTTCTAAGGTCTCCCACTAAAATCTAAGCTAATTATATGATAAAACATATAATTCCTACCACATATATACAAAGTTAGGTCCACAATTTTTCGCCTTTATATATCTTGCAGATTATAGGCCCTTTAGGTTCAATACGTGGTCTTTGATATTAGAAAAGTCACAATTTGCAAACCCAAAGTCTTTCACTTCCTCACCTACTCTAGGAAAAGGAAAAACAAAAAACAAACAAAATCCACAGCCATACATTATATTGAGAACTCAGAACCAACATTTCCTTAATTTAAATATAACTAAACTCATTTTTTAAGTAAGATGATAAATTTAAATTTTGTGAATAAAAAATATAATCAAAAGAAAAAAACACATTATTAATGATAAACCAAAATTTTATTAAAAAATAATTATCAATAAAATTAATAAATATTTCGTATAATATCATAATAAAAAATATATATTATAAACTCAGACCTTTTACACGGTTTACATTAATACTTTCTTTACTACCACATCCGGGGTTTGTCACTTACTTTGTGACAAATTTTCATTCACGAATAACTTCTAAACAACGCATAAGCTTGCACGCTCATATCTATGACTATATCTGAGTGACCCACATTTATAGTGTAAAGAATACTTGAACAAAGAAATTGTGGGAAAAAGTGAGACCATTCATACTATTATTCATCATCGCGATGAGGATAGAAAAATATTCTTGGTGGACCATACAAATGAATGAATTATGTGCTTTAAAAATAAAAGGCATGTGAAATGGTATTATACATTGGAAAGGGACACCCGTCACTGCCATAAAATGGGCCCAAATTAACTAGATTTTGTTGTGCATTTATAGTAAATATTTTAATTTAGGAAGTTGCCAAACACATGTCCACATCAAGAAAATTTGGAGTATTTCTTTCACATTTTTGTGAACATCTATAAAATTATACTATATATAGTTTCTGGATGAGACATTATTTTATGTTTCATTTTTAGCGTAAAATGTTTGAATTTCATTAAAATGTAATAATAACATAAATGATTTTTATATTGTAATTTAATTATGAATTATCATGTATATGTATAGTAAGTGATGTGTCATATTCATATGGTCTTGTCAAATCTTATTTTACACTTTTTGGAATTTTTTTTTCTTAGATAAATTTATTTTAAATTAAATTAATTAATTAACGTTAAATTGAAAATTCTTATATATTTTCAAAATTTTGTATTAGTTAATATTTGTTTGGTACTTCGTCGATATATAATTAACAGGATAAAATGTTTAATATATATGAAAATTAAATAACATTTTAATTATCTTATCCTAATAGTCACTCAATTTTTAATAAGATTTGACACAACAATTATGATAATAGGAAATTATGATTGAATAGTTGAATTGTTAAACATCACATCACATATAAAGTTATTGAAAAATATGTGTTAAGTCTTATATCAATAGAGCAATCCCTATAGTTTCTGATAAACTCTAGAAGTCTTTTTATGTTTTTGGGTATAGTAGTGCTTATATTCAAAAGGTACTATAGTTTGTTCGGGGTTAAAAAAATAGTCCGGAGATGTATAACGTACACCGTTAATTATCAATAATTGTGGACAAAATAGTTAACTGAACTGCATAAAGACACTTTTGGTCTCAGGACAAAACACGCGCGTGTCCACTACTGAGAGAAAAGTTAGGCAATATATGATTTATAAGATCATCATGGTGATTCTTACCTTGCTATAAATTTTATAGAGCGGTTTTGGTTACCATGTGAATGTACCCTTTTGATTTTCTAAAAGCCAAGAGAGTGTATCTCACAGTTTCAGTTCTGCATATACTGGTGAGTTTGGCTTCTAAACTTGGATTTGTTGGTTGTCAATCACTCACTTCTTACATGTATATGTTTATCCAGGAGCTTCTGTTGATATAGATAGTAAAATTTCTATATTTGTTTTCATTTTCAGCTAAATTTTGCTCCACTGAGTTTTGCTTCTCTCAAACTCAAGTGTGTCTAAAGCATTGAAGCAGAAGTGTTGCACTCATGGAATAGTAATGTCTTAATCTTCATCTCGATCATCTATGGTAAGTCAATGCATATCCTTCATTTGGATACGTGCATATGTTATTTTTACCTTTTCATTGGCAAATTAAAAGTACACACGTCTTGTGTTTTGAATCCTTTGATACTTTTACATATAACAGCTATATATATAACTCTTCTTTACAAAGAATCTGCCTCTGATCGCGTGATCGATTTGGAGGATGTATTTTTCAATTTTCAAGTGATATGGTATTAATCGTTCATGACGTTATGTTATTCTATAACTATATAATCCTAGTTCATTAGTGCATGTCATGATATTGTTCAAGACTTCAAGTGCCTCCCTGTGATACTAATAGCAGAAATATATAACTTCTTTAAATTAAAAGGATCTTCCTCTGATTGTGCATGTGGTCGATTTGGAGAATGTACTTTTAAAGTGTTATGTTATTATATAACTATATATAAAGCCTTGCTCATGAGTGTTATATCATAGTTCAAGTGACACTTGAAGGAGTCTCTTGGAAACTCATGTTTCCCTCATCATGTCAACATGGATGCCTTTGGTTTTTATATCAACAAGTGGGCATGACTTTAACATTATTGATGAGAAAATCAGTTGATATCAAATGTGTATGCATATGTTAGAATATCGGCCATTAATTTTCTCATTAATTATTGACAATATTAGTTACTTTATCGAGACAAATATGAAAAAGTAGATCATATATATATCCGTAACAGGAAAAAAATTTGTTGTACCATGCATTTCTGTATGTGTGAATGGAGTTGTGGTAGATTAACAATTATTAATTCTTTAGTAATTAGAAGGGTAATTGGGCGATTTGGTCATCATAAATTAATATTTTAGTTTTATTATGAAAATAAAATTAATATTTTAGTTAGTGTAAAAATATCTCTAATGTAAAAACTCAATTTGAATTCTTAACTCTCTTTTGATGGATCGCTTCTTGTCACACAAAATTTAAAAATTAATACTCACAATTTTTAACTTCAATAGTTAAACCTAACTTGAGCTTTTATATCTTATTTTAAGTGGGTTTCATTTTATCTCTTTCACTCACACAAAAAACCCATTTTAGCTTGATTGTGGTAAGTAACTTCTATAAGAACTTTATAAGCAACTGCTTGCTCTCTCAAGCCGAAAAAAAAAACTACTTGCTCTCACACACAACAGTAATACTTATTATTTGTTTGCCCACAATTGTATTTTGAGTACATATTGCATGATTTTTTAAGACTTAGCTATACATAATTCCAGAAAATTAAACGGATACGTAACTAGTGACAACAAGCTTAGTGGCACAAGTTTTGAAAGCATAATTTTGTATATATGTGTGTCCTTAAGATTCTCTCTATCCACCTACATGGTGCAGTAAGTTTGTTTTTCTCTCGCTTGCTGCACATGCCCCTAATGGAAAGGATCATAATAAACTAGTGTTTGTGTGTTGTATAATTGATAACTAACTTTTGTACTAATGTTTATAGCCGCAAATATTTCCTCCAAGTCAATATAGTTTTGCTTGGTTATCATTTTTTCTTAGAGATTCCTTAGCAATAATATATCAGGACAGGAGTAGTACCGGTGACTCGTGTGAAAATATTCTTTGGGTGAGTATCCTAAAGCAAAATATTCTAATTTGATTTCTGTATATCATTTGAAATCTCAAAAATGTAATATAAGAAAGGTTAAAATTTGTTTGTGATCTTTAATAAATATTTAAAATTTGTGTTTTTTTAATAATTTTTTTATTTATTTTTGTTTTCAGATAAAACCAAAAATTTTATTTTTGGTCTTTGGTATTTTTTAGTCCTATAAATTAGTAATTTTGTATTTTTTTAGATAAATTTATTTTAATTTGTTATTAGTTTTTTTGAAAAAGATTACTAACAAATAAAATGTTTATTAGAGAAAAAAAATTATTAATTTATCATGGACTAGTAAAAAGTGTTAAAGATCAAAAACAAAATTATTATTTTATTAAGAATTTAATACGAAAAATTTTATTAGAAAACAAATACAAATTTTGGGTATTTATTAAAAATTAAAAACATATTTTAGCCTTGTGTGAAAAATGTAGTTAAGTTATTTTTATTATTTATTTTTGAAAATTTAAAATACGTAATTGAATAAATTGTTTTATTTTGGGTGACCTCATATAGTTCTTAGATTTGACAAACAAGTCTTAGGAGATAACAAAAGTCAGTTTAATAATTTTTGGTTTAAATAAGTTTTTCATATTTGAAAAATAAGTTGCTTTCAGATTATTACCTAATATTTAATTTTTTAACTAAGTACTTGAATTTTTTTATGTTTCAACGTAATATATACAGTTAATCCTCTTCTTAAGTGTCACACTATCAAGCCAACTCACTGACACATTATCTCTTTCTTCATCTCCTTCTTCTCCTTCCATTTCTCGAAAGAGCTAGAGGTAGCCCTTGAGAGGCTCGACGTAGTCCTCGAAGTCGAGAGTGGTCATCGCCTAGAGTAGGTCATGGCCGTTGATTGTCTTGCGTTTCTCGCACTGGCACTTGTCGAAGGCCTCGCCGGTGATGAAGTTGATGAACTCCGACATGTACTCCTGCACCGTCTCCTTCGCTCCATTCGATATCTTCGTGTTCACCGGAAGCACCTTCATCATGATGCTGCTCACGTTCGCGATTAGTAGGAACCGGTCCTGATTCTGCGGCGACATCTCGCTCCCTTTCCCGGCGTTGTGTGCACTGTTAGAGTCGTTGTCAGAGTTCACCATCGACAAATGGATAATCGAAGAAGCACCGAGAAAGATGAAACAAATCACTAAGTCAGTGCAGGAAAATATCGAAGTTCACCGTGGAGGAGTTTGCGAAATTGATTGGAATCGCTTTGACTCGTTACATGTGAAATTTAAGTCGGACCTGAAAATTGAAATCAATGAATCATGCAATTATGTGTGGAAGTTGAAAACGATGTATTGGGAGGGTTTGATACGGTGATCGGCAGAGGGTGACGACGGCTCCGACTAGAAGAGGAAAGGTGAAACGAAACGGAAAAGGAGCGTTAAGTGTGAGTTTGGACTGATGAATAGGAGCCCTTGGATTTGGTGAGTGCTCCATGATCTAGACCGTTGCTTTGTTATCTGGCACGTGGTAATACTTTATCTATCACGTCATCATTTAACATAAGCAAACTAACAGCAAATACTATGTTGAAATATATATACTTTTTTAAATACTTAGTAAAAAAAATGTTAAGTAATAATCTAAAAATCGTCTATTTTTTAGGGCTTAAAACTTATGTAAGCCACAATTTTTTTAGCACAACAAATACTACCAATCACTATTAAATTGCTATATACTATATTATAGATCAATAATACAAAAACATGCAATTTTATGTGTAAAAACCGAGAAGAGAATGCTGTTGATGAATGATGATGATCTCGCAAAACACGGTTTTACTATTTCTTTAGAAGCTCATATTTTCTTTACTTTGTTCTTCTTTCCATCGTCTTGCCTTATTGGCCGACTTTAGATGCTATAATCTTTATTTGTTAGCGGAGATATGAGCTTAGTTATGTAGTTAAGAATGATGTGAATGAAAGAAAAGTTGCAGATTTAATTTCTTTTATTAACGAAAATTAATAAATTAATTATTAATATTTGGTGATAATTTTTTATTATTTGTTAGTTTGTTTTGGACGAATTTTTGCTCCTTTTAGTCATAAAAAAACCCACGAAAAAGGATAGTTTATTCTAATAATTAACATTAATTCATAATGTCACATTAAAGAGAACAAATGGCAGACTTTTAGGTAGAGCTTAATTTTGATACATTATGATAGATTATTTCAGTAACTTATTTCAATTAGTTTTTAGTATTTTATATTAGTTAATTTTTTTTTGATTATTTGGTAAAGAAATTTGGTAAAAATATTTGTTAAAAAGCTAGCATACAACTGAAAATTGAAAAATTATCTTATTAAATTATAAGTATTTGGTAAAAATATTTGTTAAAATAACTGAAAAGTATAAAATGATAGAAAAATAATAAAATTATGATTTATTTAAAAAAGAGTAATTAGAAAATTGAATAAATATATTGAAGATACAAAATGGAAGAAATATAAAAAGTTATAAACTAGAGTTTTAAAAAATGTTACTTTAAACAAACTTTTTAGCTAGTAAAAAAAAGGTAGATATTAGCTGAAATGTCTTATGGAACAAAACATTATTATTAGCTGTTAGCATCTTTTGAAACACTAATTAAAGTAACATTTTAAAAAATGTTAACTTCTAATTTTTATCTTTTTTATATTTTATTTCTTTTTTATCCTTAAAATATTTATTTAATTTATTTATTATCCTTTTTAAATAGGTCATTTATGTCATTTTATATCTTTTAGCTACTTCAATAACTAATTTTATTGAACATTTATGATTTAATAAATTTTAACTTAAAAGGTTTTAGCTTCCAACTACTAGTTTTTTTTTGTTCAACTTTCAACAAATTTTTTAGCTAATTTCGTCTAACATAGCTATAATAAGTTGTTTATATTATGAAATAATTAGAAATAATTTTAGATATCAATTTTAAAATAATTAAAGAAGTTACTAATTTTTAATGAGTTTAATAAATATGTATTCTCAATATAATCATTTTTATATTGTCCAATAACTAATCATAAATTTTAAAGTAATTATAATAAAATTATATTGTCAAATAACTAATCAGAAATTTTAAAGTAATTATAATAAAGTTATATAATCTTATTGTATATGATAGTTTGTTATTAAATAACAGTGAAAAAAATTAATATTGATGATACATGTCTTATTTATTTATTTTTAATTACATATCAATTAACGATTGATAGATAATTAATAATATTTATATAATGTGAGTATAATTTTTTTATACTATTAATAAAAAAATATAGAATAGTATATTTTTGTTCCTTCAATATAATTTTGAATGTTAAACACATGTACACACCCTTACATGGAGAAAAGGAAGAACCATTCTTGTATAGTTATTATTAAATTCATTCAAAATATTATAACTCAATGATAAAATTATTTTATAAATTTAATAATATAATTAATTTATCATATTTATTTAAATTTTAAAATATTTTATTTATTTTTAAAGATTAATTTATTACTATTTCACATATTCTTAGAAATAAAATAGAAACAAAATAGATGTTTACCTTTAATCGCCACTCGCCAGCAATCTTCTTTAAAAAAGTTGTCTCCCCATAGATTGGTGCATAGGTGTCACGTTGTTAGACAGTCTTTACTCCTACTAATCATGATGGTCAACGTCAATCCTTGAATTGTCACGTGCCCCTTTTCTCGTACTTTCATTGCTTTTATATATATATATGAAAATATTAGATATTTTAATTATATTGTTATAAATGTAATATTTGGTATTTTAAATATATTTATTATATATTTTACAATCTTTTTAATATTTCCTAAAAAACAAAAAGTCTAAAACCGACAAACAATTTGAGAAAAACAAGTTATATAATAAAAATATTATAAAATAATTTTACATAATCAATAGAGACGGTCAAACTCTTAATTTGATTCAACCACTTCAAAATGATTTATATAATGTTTAAATTTCAAATTAAATTGATTAGATGTTAAATTAAAGAAAAATAATATAACTTGGTGCAATGATTTTTTCTCTTCAATGTCAATCCAATCCAATATGCCAACACCCTACTTTCACTTCACCTGTGCCATAAATTCGTGATTCTCAATTACACCCTTTTCAGTCACAAGTAACTACCGTTTAACCACATTTTCTTGGCTTGTCTTTGTCATGGGAACTTGATTTTCTGAATTGTTTATGTATATTGTTGTTGTTGCTGACGAAACTAGAACACACAAGAAGACATTACAGCCATGTATGTCCCTGACAATGACAAGGACAAAGGTGTTTCACTAAATATTTTGAACTTGGTATTGTTTTTTATTTTTTGTTAACTTGACTTTCACTCTCCTCATCTTTGGTGTTTTTTCTTCTGCACAGAACCACTATTGCTGTTTTGGATTTTGAATTTAGTGCTGATTTTTTTCTGTGTCAGGCATTTCAAAATGTGATTTTTGTGTTTACTGAGTTATGATATGATATCAATAGTGCATGGAGAAGATCATAAGTTTTCACTGAATATGCCCTTCTCATTTGTGTTGTGTTATTTCGTTCTATGTTGTGCTTCTCCTATTGATAACTAAATTGTTCCTGATTGAGCTTAACAAGTGTGGTTTCAGTCTTTCAGCTACCAAAGTCCATGATGTTGTACCCTTACAAGTATTCCTTTTCTTCGGGGTCTGCCAATTGAAGTATTGATCTCTGAGAGCAAAGAGAGTTGCTGCTATTATCATCAGGTTCATGTTTCTATTTACAGAGTTTTGTAAAGCTTGAAATTAGGGGTGCTCAAATTAACTAGTTATAAAACTATTTACTCATAACTGTATATAACTAGTTGCATAATAACTGGATAGTTAAAACTAGTTATAAAATTATAACTGTTTTATTAGTTATTTAAAATTTGATTATTTAGTTTTTATACTGGTTATTATAACTAGTTATAACTTATAACAGATTACAATAATCTCTACAATTTAAAATGTTAATTTTGTTTTTTTTCTCACTCTTTTTATCCTCTCTTCTACATTATAAATATAATTGGTTATATAACTAGTTATACATATAACTGGTTATATAATTAATTATATATTCATAACCGGTTACATAATTGATTTTTAAAATTAATAACTAGTCATATCAAATTATAATTGGTTAGGAAAAATTGGTTATAATAATTATTTGTAATCTAGTTATTAATTAGTTATGGTTATGGTTATTAGAATAACTAAACTATGACACCCCTACTTGAAATTGTTATGTAGCATTGTTGTAGGTGTCTTAACTCTTGTTCCTGGTTTGCTACAGATCACTGATATTTCTTTCTTGAGTATGGTTGGCTACGGTAAAAAGTTGAGAGAATTACAGATTCAAGAATGGAAAGGGTACGTTTATTTGACTGAAATCAGCCACTATCAAATTCTTGAAGGATTTTTATTTATTTATTTATTTATTTATATTAGACAGAATATACCATGTCTTCCCTATTTTATACCATCTTGACTGTGCTCAATATCACACTTAGTTCATTTTCTTTTTTGTTTATTTATTTGCTTTAGTTTGGATTTACTTGACTTTCTATCATAACTATGCCTTCTTAACAGTTAACACTCTGGTTTTATATATATTTTGCATGTTTCTGAGTGATAATGTAGCTCAGCTTCACTTGACCAAGTTTTGAAGATAGTGTTTGTAAGGTTTAATTACTCATTTGGTTCCTATGCATACACAATCTTTACAATTTAGTCCCTACACTGCTACACCTAAAAATTATCATTTTAGTCCCTATGCATTGCATACACTTTTTAATCCGTTCTAATGCCTGCTATCCAAAATTATGGGGAATAAGACAGATTAAAAAGTGTATGTACAAGGACTATTGAGTTAAAAAGTGTGTACTTTTTGGAGACTAAAATGAGTAATTTCTAGGTGTAGGGACTAGGGACTATACTGTAAAGATTGTGTTGGTATAGGGATCATAAGTAATTAAACCTCTTCATAAAAAGTCTTGTTGTCTATGCAATTCCTGGCACTGGCACACACGCAGAGAGGGAGAGTTGTTACTCTGAGGTAGCTCTGGCCGTCAGAATTATTATTGATAAGAAGCATCTAAATAGAAGGATTTTAAGGAACAAAGACAATAAAAACTTCTACACACTTTCCCTGACAAAGGCAATAAAAACATCAACTCTAAATAATAAGTATGATGAAAAGAAATAAAGATGATTTCATAATATCATTTCTTATTCGTTTTTTCTCTGGCATGGTTAATGAACTTTAATATTGTTCAATTTATTCTTTTCTATTTTGTAATAATATATTCAATCCTTTTGTTTTATTGGTGGTAATAATACTTGCACCAAAGCAAGAAATGATTGCTTAACTTCAGGTGATACATGATTAAATTTTTTTCAGATATTACATCAACTATAAGTTAATGAAGAAGAAAGTCAAGAGATATGTAGAACAAATGGAGGTTGGAGCTCAAAATCGTCATAATGTTCTAAGAGACTTCTCAATGCTGCTAGATAATCAGGTAACTGACGAGACATGTTTATCATTTTTATATAATAGGCAAAAAATCATATACCTAAATATATTCGTTTTATAATTGAAAGTTATAATTTAACCTTGAAGTTTAGAAAGCAACCACATGAAGAAAACCAAACAAAAACTTGTACCATCGTTTTACAAGAATGGGAGAGAAGAACCAGAGAGCTTGTGTTATCAAAATGTCACTTAAAATTCAAAAAATAAATTGAGGTTAAAGAGTCTCATTAATCATATATTGCCCATATAACAACCAATAAATTCTAAGTAATCTTTCCGTAACCTTGAATTTCAGATAGAAAAAATGGTTTTATTTCTGCTTGAACAACAAGGAGTACTTGCACATAGGCTGTCAAATATTGGACAAGAGCACGATACTCTTTTCCAGCAGTCAAATAGTATAAATATCTCTGAACTTCAAGAAGCATATAGAGATGTTGGACGAGATCTTTTAAGGCTTCTTAATTTTGTGGAAATGAATGCTATTGGTTTGAGAAAGATCTTGAAGAAGTTTGATAAACGATTCGGCTATAAATTTGCAGACTATTATGTCAAGACGCGTGCAAATCATCCTTATTCCCAATTAAGGCAGGTTTTCAGGCATGTGGTAATGTTTCTGACCCTGAATACAATATATTTCAAATTTTACTTCAAGTTCTTTGAAGCTGATCAATCATTCTGTTTAATGTTACAACACTAATGTTACAAAATATAAGATAGTTTTTTCTTGTATGCTCTTTGTTTGTTTTAGGCAGTATCATGTAATAGCTTCTTTGCAGGGTATTGGGGCTGTTGTTGGAGTCTTATCTCATGGTCTGGCTGACCTTCAGGATTTACAACAATCTCAAGGAAGCTACATTTCTATATATGACCAGCCTTCTTATACTCATCAGGTTAGTTCTTGATCAATTATATGCATGATACTGCTAAGCTCTACCACCTCTTATGTTTGCTCTGATACCAATTTGGGGGAGAGAAAAGATAAGCATAGGGATATTGAAATTGTGGAAATCAACCACACCACATGCCTTTAAAAGCCATCTATTATAATCAGGGAAATTAAGAGCCATCTATTATTATATCAACATATATTAAATCTGAAGATAATTACTCACATTTTAAGCTATTCATGCAACACTCGATGACAGTTATCTTCTGACTTCTTTTGAAGGATCCTATTCTTGATTCCATCAAAGAAGCTGTAGACAGATTATCAAACTCAACAAACTTCCTTAAGTTTTTGGGAAGACATGCTTTTATCATGCAAGAGGAGCTTCCATCTCCAATTGAAGATCATATTGTTGATGAAAGATATCATTTCATGTCGCTTCTTTTGAACTTGGCAAATACATTTTTGTATATGGTGAACACCTACATTATTGTACCTACGGCAGACAACTATACTTTGAGCCTTGGATCTGCAGCAAGTGTGTGTGGTGTGGTCATTGGTATGATGGCTGTTGCACAGGTGTTTTCTTCAGTTTATTTCAGTGCATGGTCGAACCGATCATATCTAAGACCACTCATCTTCAGTAGCATTGTTCTTGTAGTTGGAAACACCTTGTATGCATTGGCTTTTGATATGAATTCAATAGTAGTTCTACTGATGGGACGTCTTTTCTGTGGGTAAGTTATTCCTGTCAATATTTCATGCCTTCCACATTGGTAACTTCTATGCTATTCTCTTGCTAGCAAAAGACTGTTACATATCATACTTACAGCCAGTTGATCATTTTACAAAATTTGCAAGATACCGTTCTGTAAATTTGACTTATCTTATTAGTAAAGCATAGCTACTTCAGATTATGGTATATTTTATCATAAGTTTGCAGAATAACTTAGACTTAAAGAATCAACTGTGCCTGATTTACCCAAGATATATTCACCTAAAATATCATAACTTAGTGTAGCATAACTTCAGAATCAGGTATTCCTATGCTACCTTTGTTATTTTGCAAATGGAGAGTATTATATGGATACCATACTGAAATTTTAGGTAGTACATGAAACAGTATGGATTAATAAAAGAAGTACAAATAAGGTCATATTCAGGTATTCCTATGGTACCTTTGTAGCTATATATCCTATATTGCAAACACAGTGCAATTTACATACTCTCTTGATTAATTGGTAATTAAATGCAACATTTTATGTAGTACATAATGTTTTAGATGAAGTTTTACATAGGTAACTTAGCTATATTCTGGTGGTTGATCTTTTTAATCTAAACATATTTATTTTACTGAAATATATAGAAAAATACCATCTTTCTTGACTGACTATCTAAAATGTGAGACTATGTATGTTATGACTCATCGGAGTGCTTCTTACAGTCAGATTAGTTATGAGTATACTATTGTGCATCTTAGTATCCTTAACAGAAATATTATTAAGACCATTAAGAAATTTTTGGTAGCTTTTTGGTAAGCGGACTACACAAATCTGCTTTCTTTGGCTAGTGCAACCAAAGTGTACAACTTTTCAACTGCATGTCTACTCTTTCTAAGAGGCACCAAGCATACAATAGAAATCATATTGTATGTTCTATCTTGTTTTAACATGTATACTGTTAGATTTCAGCTTAAAACCAACTGACATTAAGTGAAGTTTTCCAACTAACACCCCCCCTCCATAGATGCCTGTCAGAACAGGTGAGCCTACTAGAGTAGGCGATTGACCAAGATGAGGTATAGGCTCTGATACCATGTTAGATTTTAGCTTAAAACCAACCAATTTGCATTAAGGGAAGTTATCCAATAGATATATAAGTTGTACCCTGAGAGTTAAGACAGACGATGTGAGACTTCCTAATAGATACCAAAAACATTGTTAAAAAGAAAAAAAATATTGAGGCATATACTAGGCAATCGTTGTTTTGAAAACTAATTGCTGTTTTTTATTGACATGACACTATTGATGTGTTCAATATCATGATATTCAGGTTAGGCTCTGCTAGAGCTGTTAATAGGCGTTATATCAGTGACTGTGTACCATTGAAACTTCGGATGCAGGCTTCAGCAGGTTTTGTTAGTGCAAGTGCTCTGGGAATGGCTTGTGGTCCAGCTCTTGCTTGTTTGTTACAGACAAATTTTAGGATCTATAGGTTCACCATGAACCAAGACACTCTGCCTGGCTGGATAATGGCTCTTGCATGGCTTGTCTATCTACTGTGGTTGTGGATTTGTTTCAAGGAACCCGCACATGAGAATCAAGGAAATCTTGTGCTATATCATGCAGATACAGGTATGTCAGCAAGACCACTAGTTTCTTTTAGTTATATGGAAGTCACTTATTTATTGTTCTTTCCTTCTCCAGATGATAGAAGGAGGGCGAGTGGGGATTTAAAAGTGATTTATATCAGTTTTCCTATTTGCTTTCTTCCTCTTGCATTAGTAGTGATATTGAAGATTATTATGTTTTTTGAGACTTGACACATTGATCTTGCTAGTATCCAACAACAGCTACATACATTAACTCTGAAAAGTTTCTGTTTTAACTTCCTTCATCAATATCAGACCTTTCTGTTTGGCTTGATGTAGGCCTATGCACCGAGGATAATTTTGGTTACTGTTTTTTTATTAACATGATAAAATTTATTATTGTCTTCTTTTGCCTATTAATGTTCAATAAATGATCCTATAAGACCAGCTTTTCTTATCACGATTGTATCGTCCATTTCTTGACATACATCTCCATCCCTTCCAAGCTTGAGAGATGCATAAGAAAAACTGAATTTTGCTTAAGTGGTAGGTAACATTCAGAATTTTACCTTTCCCATTCCTGTAAGTATATCCACATTTGTATCCTTGGCCTTCAAGGATTTTATTATCAAAAGGTTGCTGCAATTTCACTAATTATTGAACTGATAGAAATTGAGATAATTCAAAATATTTGTTTACTTTCATTGATTTTCTTCCCAGTTCCTTGTGTGATCCTCACGTTTTACCGTGTACTTGATCTCCCTGGCACAAGATTCGAATATTGGTCTCTACCACATTGAAAGAGAAAACGAAAATAAAATAAATCCAACATGTTGGCTCAAAGTAGATGTTTATAGTGATTCAATTATTCCTTTAGATAAATCAGGTTAACTTCATAGTTGTGTCATACAAATTTCTCCTGTAAAGAAAGCTCACAGTGTTACTACTCTATATCAATGTTTTCTGCCATATCTTATGCCACAAACTTTAGTTTTTAGATTCCATGTTAGTAAATCCATTTTCCAATCTTGCTAAACTTACCAAAACACCAAGTTGATATGAAGTGATATTTAGTTATTTATTTTATGCTTCATCCTTAATTAGATATTTTTGCATTTTGTCAAAATGCATAGAACCAGCAGTACATGTTGCAATAGGGAACGAGCATACACAACCATTACTAATGAACTCAGAAGTAAAGGAGCAGGATGAAGATGGAGAAGAAGAAAATGACAATACTGAAGAAACTAAGAAACCTGTGACTTCTATTGTGGTGGCATATAAGTTACTTACACCATCAGTAAAGGTAAGAAAAAGAAACCAATCAATATGACTTTTGTTTCATGTATATAATTTTATATTTGTATTTGTTGAAATTATATGGATTTAGGAAGGGAAAGGAAAGGAAAAGAGAGATTAAGCAATTGAATAATCTAAAATGAATATTGATTTGATGTGATGGAAAATACAAAGCACTAACCCCCATTATACTAATACTGGATTCCTATTCTTAATCAAATAAAACAAGGAAACAAAATCAAGAAACATGATATCTAGAAGCCACTCCTTTTAGGTTTTCCGCAAAGGAAATAAAGAAAAGCGAAGCATGATTTTATTTCTTGATTGAAAATGAACAGAACAGGAGAAAGATTTCTTATTCTAAGGGTTTCCTCTTTTCACTATTGAACCACTGCTCTGTTTTCCCAAACTATTGTAAATCTTAATGCCTCTACCTTATAAATTCAGAAAAAGTTAATTACTCTGGTTCTCTGCTCATATCATAATTGAAGCTTCAAGTCTTATAAATGAAGTGGCAGTCATATGAAGAAACAATACCTGGTTTTCCAAGTTACTTTACGTTACATGCATTAACTACATGTTTAAATATAGTAACTCGAATTACATACTTTGCACTTACCAGGTATAATTGTAGTTTCTTTTAGAAAATGAGACATACTAATAGTATGACTAAGAAAATTTAAACTTCAATTCAGGGAGAAGCCTCTGTAAGATTGGTGAAAATATATGCTTAGACTTAAATAGAACAAATTTAAACATTTCCCATATTCCTTCCTTTTTGAACCTTCTTCAATATGAATATGAATCAATCATCTCAACTATGATAGTATGAACTCAGATTCAAGCTTTTTGCACTAACTATACATATATTTATCAGGTTCAATTATTTGTGTATTTTATGCTGAAGTATGCAATGGAGATCATTCTTGCTGAATCAAGCCTTATCACAGAATACTATTTTATTTGGACAACCAGCAATGTATCCATTTTTCTCGCATGCCTTGGTCTTACTGTACTTCCAGTAAATATTGTTGTTGGAAACTACATCAGCAACATGTTTGAAGAAAGGTAAAGATTCAAGTACTATACTACTATTAAAAACATCTTGTCTTATTGATCATCATCATCAACATCAAAATTCAATTCATTCTACACATTATTTCTTGTTAGTGACTAGGCAGTGTATTAAGAATGAATCATATTCCATTATAGAACATCAGGTCTTTTCATTATAATCTTAAGGAATTGTTAATTATATTGGACCACTTAGACTATAGTTAAAATTGCAGAATGTGTCTCTTTAGCTTTACATTTCTTGTGATCCTTAAAATTCCCATTTTGAACAGTTTTTGTTTCTGATCCTCGAAAAGCTCCAGGATTTGATTTGTAATAAGAAATCTAGCAACTTGTTCATGGGTTAATGTACATTTTAAATGGAGTCATCTTCTATCTCAAAACGATGAGTCTTACTTCTTTTTTCTTTTGTTTGCTCACATATTTTATCTTTCCTTTCTGGTTGGCTTCTGCTTGCAGGCAAGTTCTACTGACATCAGAAATCATGGTTTGCATTGGACTACTCCTAAGCTTCCATATAATGATTCCTTACTCAGTGACTCAATATGTTGGATCAGCCATTATCACATTTGTGTCTGCTGAAGTTCTTGAAGGTAATTTTTCTCATTCAGTAGTAATGCTCGAAATTTATTTAGTAATAAACAGAACTGGCATGAATAGAAGGTTTGCTGACAACTTTGCATTATCAGATGAAAATGGCAATACTTCAACTATTCTGATGACTATGAATAGGTACATAGTTAGTTTGTAACCATCATGTAATAAGGTCTGATTATGATATGATGTAACCCATTTAGAAGGTCATTTAAAAACTTAGAAGTGTTGCATGAACAAATTCCATCAATTGTAAAACAGGTTGATTATTTCTCAGTTATTGGCATTAACCTGATAATTTATGTGACAATCTTAAATTTCATAATGGTGCTTTTTCTTCTCATCTGAAAATATTTTAGATACATTTGTTTGCCTCGTTCATTCCATATAATGACTTGGTCAAAGATTTAAGTTGGTTCACATTTTATGCCAAACTCTGAAGCTGAAATTTGCTCCTTGAATGTGCCATCATATTTTTGTTTGCTCAATTAATCCAGGAGTGAACCTTTCACTTCTATCAAAAATGATGTCATCAAGGCTTTCACACGGAACCTTCAATGGGGGATTGCTGTCAACAGAAGCTGGAACTCTGGCCCGAGTCATTGCAGATGGAACAATAACAATCTCTGGGTATTTCAGTGAAAGTAAACTCCTGAATACCACCTTACTCCCTGCACTCCTCATCTGCATCTCATCCATTATTGCTACCTGCTACAGCTACAACTCTCTTTATTAGAGTAATAGTAATTAGCCTTTCAATAAAAATCCGAAGTGTATATAGTGGATTGTGTGAACTACTCACTTATCGGTGAGTAGTGGTTAAAAAATGCTGTATTAGCCAGTGTCGGAAGATACCTGATTCAGGTTGACAGCATAATGTTTTTGAAATCTAGTACTATTATGTTTCTATGGATAATGCAGGAGAAAATCTCCTTTGTGGAAGATTGTTCTTTTCCAAGATAGACCTTCTTTCTCCTAATATATTGAGCGTTTCAATAAAAAAGTTGAACTAAATATTGTTAAGAATTTGACAAGGAGAATGCACCTAGCCTATGTAGTATATTAAAAATCCATTTGGCACTGAAATCAAGCTTGGTTTGTAACTATCAAGCCTAAAATTGCTTGTTTGAGTTAGTAAAGGCCTAAATGATTAGAATTGGTGGCAAAGACGGGCACAGTAAACTTTTGAAAAGTGAAGTATAGATATAGGCTGATTTTTAAATTAAATATAAATTAAATAATTAATTAGGAAAATGGTGCAAAATTAAAACAATTTAGTAATTTGGGACAATGAAACACGCGTGCATGGGGCGTGTTTAAGCTGGTGCTGACACGTGGCAGATGCACAGGTGGAGCGTGGTGTGAACGTAAACTTCGGAAGGTCATAACTTTTGACTGGGATGTCCGATTGAGGCGAAATCGGTGGCCACGCGTTCGTAATTGAGAGGAGAAGCCCCTAGCAAGTCCCAAAAGGGACTTGCCTAAATTTTTTTCCCAAAAGAGGCCTCTAAGTACCTCAAAATTGCGATTTAAGATTTAAACCTCCAAAAAATTTCTTCTTTTCTAATTTTTTATTTATTTAATTACTGAATTGCATGCTTTTTTTTTCAGTTACTTCTCTTAATTTCGAGCATTTTGACATATCGTACGCCTCCATCGGACATTTCTATCAAAATTTATGACTGTGACATATGCATAATCAAATTTAAAACCTAACAATTGTTAAATGCACTCCCATTTTTGATAAGCTTAATCTTAATATTTAAAATTTAAAATGAAGTGTAATTAGCCATTTAAAAATCTTAAAATTTAAAAATCTTAGCCATTTAAAATGGAGTGTAATTAGCCATTTAAAAATCTTATGTAAGTGGGAAACGAATCGCCAAAAGGTCGTGAACGAGATTCGAAATGCATTGGTTATTGACTACTGGTCTTTTGACTAGTGCATGTCTAGACTAGACTGTACGGACGGATGAAGAAGAATCAATAACGGTATCGTTTTCTACTTTGCCTCCTTCTTCTTCTGCTGAACTCATTTTAAATATTAAGATTAAGCTTAGCAAAAATGGGAGTGCATTTAGCAATTGTTAGGTTTTAAATTTGATTATGCATATGTCATTCAGACAGTCATAAGTTTTGATAGAAATGTCCGATGGAGGCGTACGATATGTCAAAACGCTCGAAATTAAGAGAAGTAACTAAAAAAAAATAGCATGCAATTCAGTAATTAAATAAATAAAAAATTAGAAAAGAAGAAATTTTTTGGAGGTTTGAATCTTAAATCACAATTTTGAGGATAGAGGCCTCTTTTGGGAAAATTTTTTGAACAAGTCCCTATTGGGACTTGCCAGGGGCTTCTCTTCTCAATTACGAACGCGTGGCCACCGATTTCACCTCAATCGGACATCCCAGTCAAAAGTTATGACCTTCCGAAGTTTACGTTCACACCGCGCTCCACCTGTGCATCTGCCACGTGTCAGCACCAGCTTAAATTCGCCCCATGCAGGCGTGTTTCATTGCCCCAAATTGCTAAATTGTTTTGATTTTGCACCATTTTCCTAATTAATTATTTAATTTATATTTAATTTAAAAATCAGCCATAGATATATCATTTTATTGAATATGTTCCATTGCATCCTTTGGACATTCAGAACGACAAGATAACAGTTGTAAACATGCTAATTACAACAAAATTGTGTTCTTCAGTTGGATATTTGCCAAATATGTATCTCCTTGATCAATATCCTGAAGACATCCGATAGCAAGACCAATATTAAATTTAAGTGTTTTAGACACATTGGTTAAAATTGACCACCATTGTATTAGACCAATATCCATTATATATTAAAAGAGAGAAAAAAAAGGTGATGCACTACAACAATGTAAAAAGTTTTATATAGTGATCTAATCATAGTATATCATATATAATAAACTTGTTGACTTTTAAAATCATCTTAAAGTTATTCAAACGATAATTTATGATTAAATGACAGTGTAAAACTGTTTACCGCATATGCATTAAACTCATATTAAAAAGCATGGTTACCTCCCATTTTTCTAGGAAAAAGGGTTGGTCTCTACCCAAATCACACAATGACCAACTCATTATAAAATCACTTCAGTAATGTCAGGCCAGAGTCCAAAACCTGTAGTAACTGAATCTAAGGAATTGGTGCTGAAACTAATAGACTAAGTATTAAATAAATTGAAGGGGCTAAAATTATAGTAGACCGAGCAAAGGGAAGGTTGCAAGAGTAATTTGCCTTTAAGAATTGATATAATTACAAAAATAGCAAATTGGAAACTAGGCACTCTTTCTAACTGCCAAGAAATGGATTCCACTCGTGAAAGAAAAGAGAGGTCACGGTAACTTTGTATATAGGTGAACAGAATGATGCATGCCAATTTTTTTATATGATTCTTTGCTTGCTATTGTCTACTAGCATAATTTAATCCCAAATCTAAATGAAATAAGATATACCTCTCTTAAATCATTTTCTTGCTACCCCTTCTTCCAAAATTTATATTCAATAACAATAATTACTAAATTCAGTGTCAAGAGCATAGTAATCGGTTCCCTCAGCATCCCTCCATCCCATACTCCAAATTTATGGTCTCACTTACACATATTACCTGGATACAATAACTACAAATTTTAAATAATATTGCAAATTCGATCACCACTCTTTCAAGGTACCACTTATAAATTTCAATAACTCAATGTTTTATTATTATATCAAGGAAATTAAGTATATTTCTCTCCCTTATCTGCGTATAACGTGAAGTCTTTGGATAATGTGGTACGTAATTTTTTTTTTATCAAAGAAATTAAGTAAAGCATATGGATGTCCAAATCCACCCATGCCAACAAATGACGTGAAACTTTTGTAGTTTGGTTCCTTCCTTGGAAGTACTAAATATTAAAATTGACGCCATGGTTAACTAAACCTTATATATAGGTACATCTTTCTTTCTTTTGTTATTATCATCAATTCTCGTAAAGCTACAACAAGCCTCAATTTTATCAAGGTTCATTTTTACACATTATTTCTCATATATTATGCTTATTTGTTAGCTTCTCTCGATCCTTGATTTACTTATTTTTCTTGATTTATCATCTCTCAATATGAGTTACATTTCCTTTCATCTATCTTAATTTTTTGAGTTACTGTTTAAATTGGTTAAGTTATGTTAATTGTTTGGGTTACTATATTTAAACTGCATTTAATTTTTAACTTGTGTGCATAGCCAAGAATGGCAGAACATGTATCAAAATAAAATATCTGTCCTTACAAGCCTTCCGGGGTCCTTAGCCTAGTTCGTAGTCTAGACCCGTCCTCCAGTTCTAGGTGTATATGAAGATGACTCTAGTCATTAGTGGGAAAGTGCTGAATCATTTTATTTTTTAATAACACTCATAATTATTTTTAACATTATCATACACAAAAGTAATCATTTTTTTCCAATGTAAAATATATAAAATAAAAATACTTATAATTAAATAAAAATTGATAACTTAAAATCTTATCTATCCACAAGGGTACGTGGCCCGATATATATATAGTTTATATTCAATATTGAGTAATTATTAAATTCGATCATTGTCAAGAGCATAACAATTGTTTCTCTGAGCTTCCTTCTGCACACCAAATTTATTGTCTCACCTACATGCATGTATTATACACATTCACCTCATTTTCATGTTACCAGTTCTAAATCTCAACCATTTCATATTTTACTATTAAATCTAGGGAGTTAACTAAAGCATAGATAATCTAACTTTGTTGGGATCATGGACGTTGAATCCACCCAAAGAATAACGTGAAACTTTTGTTCTGTTAAAATAAGATAGCAATGAACATAAATACCATAAAACATAAAGAGTAGTGAAGAAGATGAAAGAGCATAGTAATTTTCGTACTTGCCGCTAAATCATGTTGTTTTTTATGTTTCCATTCATATTTAAGTGTAAATACATGAGAAGTAACTGTCCATCATGATACCCATACATATGTAATCAAAATACAAACAACCACTCACATTAGAGAGTGTAGTTTTGCCTAATTTAAAAGCAACCATAAAATCCATCAATAGGAACACTACTTACTGCCACAAGTAAGCATGATGGAAGCAAACATGATTACAATGGTACATAGTAAATAAGAAAAGTTTTACAGTCCATTAAGTTTAACATGTTCTGTCATAAAGTTCCTTCCTTAGAAGTTAGAACTGTACTAAAAGTTTGTGTTGATGCCAGGGTTAACTAAATCTAATACATTGCTTTCCAGTTTTCATGAACTAGTGAAGCTCAAGGCTCAAGGTTCGTTTTTTCTATTTCTTCTTTTTCTATTACATATTCGTTGTATTGCATTTATCATTTTCTTCCTACTTTGCCTCCATTAAAGGTAGGCATATACACAAAAGATCATTTTTGCTCTATTTCTTTTGTAGTTGGAAAATGTCTATTCAAACGAACCCCATGGAAGCAATATCGATGTTGCTGAAGCTCGTGAGGAGCGCGAGGATCATTTTCCTGCAAATGGAAAGTGGTGAACCATTTGATGTTAAGTTGGAAAAATTGATGCGGGGGCTGAACAACATAAAGGACTTGTTTATAAGAGTGAAGAAGAACGAAGAAGAACTGCTTGAGATATTAACGGAGGTGGATGAGCATCTTCACAAGTTAGACAGGAAGAGGTTGGAGGACATGGAAGGCATTTGCAAAAGAATCAGAGGTAAGGCCCACGTTGTGTAGAAATGAGAAGATTGAATAAGGAAAGATTCATAAACATGAACCTTAAACTTTAAAGTTAAAATGTGCTGTCAAATGGTTGTTCATGATTCATTAGTGTAAGTCTCTCTAATGTTGTTCCCTTTTGGTTGCACAACAATGTTCATTAAACAAAAGACATACAATTGGTGGATTGGAGAATTTTTTATTAGAAAAACAGAAGAGAAAACAGCAGAGGAAGTGGGTGAGGATGTGATTGATGGGCTTTTGAAATTAAATTTGATTGTACCCTATGGTAATGGCAAGTGTCCCCTTTTCAATAAAGAGAAAATAAACAACATCTTGGATATTCTTTAAAATTACACAACAGTGATCGTAATTCTCGTTAGTACTCGAGCAACAAAAAGTCATAATAAGTGATGACGGTTTAATAGATACTGTTTTTAATGTTGGTGCGAGTTATTTGAATTTTAACCTCAATGATTGGCCGAACAGACGAATTTAGACGTGCTTCAACTTGGTCGTTGGCAAGATTCACCTTCACATCACATTGAAGTGGTGAGTCAAGAATTCTTAAAGGAGTTGGAGTATTTGGGGTATCTTAGTCTTCGAGGGATATCAAGAATATCTGAGATGCCACCTTCCATCAGTCAACGTGAGTACCTACAAATTCTTGATCTTAAAGCTTGCCACAATTTGGAAACATTGCCTAATGATATTTCTTCAATGAGATGTCTCAGACATCTGATTCTATCCCAGTGTTGCTTGTTGGACGGCATGCCAAAGGGGATTGAGAAACTCTCTCGGCTCCAAGTGCTCAAGGGGTTTGTATCAGGTAGTTCTAGAATGATTCCCTGCAAAATATCAGATCTTGCAAATTTGAAAAAACTAAGGCGACTCAGCATACATATAGGAAGTGAGGCTGTGCTTAAAGATGGGGAGTTTGAAAGCTTGAGAGTTGTCAGCACTTAAGCATCTCAAAATATATATCATGGGGTTTGTATGGCAAAGGTACAGTGATATTCAGATTATTTTGCTTTCTAGTTTGAAGAAATTGCATCTTGAAGACTTTCCAAGACAGAAAATTCCAGAATGGTTGAAACCTAGCCATCTGCCGGGGGAATTGCAATTGCCACATACATTTTCAGAATGGTTGAATCATAGGAAGCCACCCGAAGGACTCAAAGAGCTAAAATTAAAGGGAGGAAACTCCAAATTATGAATCATGATGATGATGTGAACAAGTGGGGTATGGAGATTTTGCATCTCAAATACCTAAAGCACTTGAAAGTTGACCTAACAAATTTGCAAGACTTGTTTCTTTTGCTGAGGTATGCAGAAATAAAACATATATCAAACGATTCATACATTGAATGGAGCATTGATTGAAGGAAGATGTAAAAGTAAGTCTATCTCATAAAATGTTCCATATATTTAATTTGTTGTCTAAAGAGAAGTGTTATTTACACAATTGTATTTACGAATGTCTATATATATATCTGGAGTGTGCCTACAAGAGTGAAGACACATTGAAATAAAAAAGAAATATGGCTAATCATTGTAAATAAACTTATTTGTAATGTAGATGCATATTAATATATATCGTGTATCTCCCAGTAAATTGTTATTAATAATATATTATCTTCTACTCACTCCACATATCCTCATGTTTTTGTATCATTGATATTAAGTGAACTAAGTCGTATTGTGCAATCCAGGAAACAATCTCACATCTTATCTGTAGTTTTCTATCAATTCATAAGGATCATTTTAATTATGACGTCAATTTCCAAAGATTTTCATCTAATATGTATGGCTCTTTGTTTTTTTGTCGAAAGGGTGCAATTTACCAAGTTATTTAATTGCTGTAAGTTATATATATATATATATATATATATATATTTTAAAATAAAATACTATAAGTTACATGTAGTTGAGAATACAACCGTGGAGAAAGATAAATTAAAGTTAATGTTATGTACCTAATATGACACCAAATAAAGATGATTTTTCCACATATAAGTGGTATATATGTCTTGTTATCTAAGCACAAAATAAAAGGAAAAACAGGACACTTCAATCTAACTGCAGTGTATTGTCAAGTCGCTTCCAAAGCTTAATATTCAATTTATAGAATGAGGTTTAATTTCCTAATAAATTATCCCATCTAAAATTCTTATGACATTAATCATTGTGCCAAAGAGGAAAAAGAATAATGGCAAAGCTTAGCTGATCCAGTTGTCAATAGGCAAGTGATGAAAATAGTTGAGACCATACTCCATGTACAAAACAAAAGCAACGGTATATGCTAAAAGTTCACACATTAATGTAAAATATACATAGGATGATGTAAAGGCAAAATTTATATGAAATATATCAAAGAATGTAAAGCATAGCCTCAGCTACTAGCTCACTGAACACGGTGAGAAAGAAACAAGCTCATGCATCAATTTCTACAGCATTATTAAGCATCATCAGCCCAAGTAGTATCAAACCGACGGCATTTAGGGGCACTCCTAAGGCTTTCCAAACAGCCCTTGATTCACCAACAATGCTTTTTGGGAAATGAGGTTGATAGTCATTGTCTGCATCACATCCCCTGGTTGAGTCACACTCAACAACTACCATAGAAACCACACTTTTACCATTGGCACTAATGGTGAACATTCATGAGTCATGTACATTTTTCCTTATATGCAACAACCATTTTCACAATCTAAGGAGGAAACAAAACTGAGTAGGAATCAGAAGATGCTTTCAACATTACAAGTAGGGACTTTTATAGGGAATTGTCACACACTTTTGATAATGTGATGGGAGATAGATAGTGTACGTATCTCTTTGTGTGGTTACATAACATCTCTTCATCTAATCACCACAAAAGCTTGTAAATTATTATCTTATTTTTCAAGTGTCTAATTATATCTAGTTATAAACAAGTTTTTTTGGATCTTGCAAAAAAGATCATAATGCGTTATCCAAATAAATGAAATTATTTTTTTCTCATTCATTTTATTCGAAGAATATCCCCACTAACATATTAAATAAGAAAAATAATAATGAAAGACATTAGATGTTCATGAATATTTTCAAGAATTTATTGATTCTCATTCATTTTATTTGAATAAAGTATAATCATTAACATCTAAAATAAGAAGAAAATTTTTAATTAAAGACATAAAATGTTCATGAATAGTTTTAAGAATTTTCATTAATGGTAATATTTTATTCAATTAAAATAAACGAGAAGTAATAAACTATCCTTATTACACTAATCAACACGTACCTTTTTGAAACCTTTCTGAATTACCTACCATAACTATCTATGCATTTTTTTAAAAATAAATAACTATTTAGTTCTTGAACATGTCATTATTGATCTCTGTGAAAAAAAATCCCTTGAAAAAAAATTGATAGTTTTGGTCCCATTTGATTTATACCTTTAACTAAGTATTTATCAAATGACTAATCTATGCGACCAAACTATTATGATATGGTGGCATATGTTTGCTTCATACAGTCAAGCTTCATCATTATGGAATAGTTGAAAAATACCCGTTTTCATTGCATGTCTCATATACTTGGCAAATAATGATTTTGATGATTTATATGATGCAATTCTTAAAGAGTATTTAAATCGTAAAGGATGTCATTGAAAAAAATAATAATCTTGTAAGCTTCTGGTTTGCTTCTGCTTGCAGGAAAGTTCTACTGATATCAGACATCATAGTTTGCTCTGGAGTCTGGACTACTCCTTATCTTCCATTCAAATTCCTTTTTCGCCGACTCAATATGCTGGATCAACCCTTATCACATCTGTGTCTGCTGAAGTTCTTGAAGGTAATTTATATGCAATATATTTTTATATTTTTGAATACTTATATACCCCCAAAAAATTCAGGACCAGCCCTGCCATCATGCAATAAGGCCTGATTATGATATTGTGAAACCCACTTAAAAGATCGTTTAAAAACACTGAACAGTTGCATGAACAAAGTCCACTAATTTTTAAGTAGGATGGTTATTTGTCAGTTATTAAAGGTTCAGAAAAGCAAACAAAAGGATAATTTACTTTATGTGACAATCTTAGATTTCAGGATGGTGCTTTTTCTTAAAATGTTAAAGTTAAGATGGAGGAGATACGGGGTTGAAATTAGAGAGCATGGTCAAAAGAGAAACTTAAGCATAAGGACCATGATCTCAATATTAACCCAGACCTCCTTTATCTCTCTCCATTGATGAACATGACAAGACCTATGTAGATTCTTTCTCCACTAACTATGATCTTAAAAGCTCTTGTGGGGGAAAGAAATCTACAACATGTGCATGAACTAGTGCAGAGTATCCCCACCTTGTAACACATGAGCTCAAACACAAGCATTGAGTCAACTAATTAGGCGATAGTTGTGGTTAACTCACATGAAACTTGATCTGACTAGTGCACAACCTAAAAGGGTGTTTGATCTGATTAGGCGATAGTTGTGGTTAACAACATTGGTATGTTGGTGAAGTAGATTGGGATTTTCTGGTGGCATGGATGCAATATGGAAAGAAATGATGTGTGTCATGGTTATGGTAAGCAGAATCCATGCTTTTAAAAATGGTCCACGACCGTGATATCGGCCAGAACGTCAAGGTTTCTTGCCTCACCACAACCACAATTGCAGCTGCATGGTCCGCATTTGCTTGCAATATCCGCAATGTCAAGACAAAATCGCAACTGCGGCCATAATTTAAAACCTTGACAAAATCTACAAGTTGTATCACTCCAGCATGCCATGAGATTTGAGATGAACTCATGGATGTTGTGGTGAATGTTATGCAGCTACATGTGCTCAAGGCTTTAAATTGCAGTCGTGGTTGCAGTTTCATTATGCTTATAGCTGAGTCATAGTAGCTAGACCTATGGGTATTGTTAGACACTACCCATTAATCTTTGAACCATAGTTGCAATCTCCTTATTACAGTAATCATAATGTTATTGAAGCTTTTCGGAATTACTTTCAATAAATTGCTTTTGAAAAAGAAAAATAAATAACTATTTACTTCTTAAAAATAGTGATCTTTGTTAAAACATTCCCATCCACTTAAAAAAGAGGATAGTTTTGGTCCCATTGGATTTATACCTATAACTATCTATCTATCTATAAATATAATATTTCAGGCTTTGTTACATGTCAGGTGTGGATGTCTCTTCCAATACTACTAAGAAACTTTTCTGTTTTTGATTGAGTCTTTGTTACATGTTAGGTGTCGATCTCTTTTCCAATGTTACTAAGAACTTATTTGGATACAAGATTAAAAGTGTTTTTGAGAGGTACTTTATTGAAAAAAATTCTATATTTCTAGTAGATAAACTCTCAAAAGTACTTGTGACTTGTATCCAAATAGACCCTAAGACATTTATTCTGTTTCCCTAAGACACTTTTCTATTTTTGATTGAGGCTTTGTTACATGTCAGGTGTCTATTTCTTTTCCAATACTACTAAGACACTTTTCTGTTTTAGATTGAGTCATTGAAGTCCTGTTTTTTTAATGTAATGGCTAGAATTTCATTTTGGTTAAAGAATGAATATGAAGCACCCAATGAAACCCACGACCTCCAAACATCCAAAATAACTTTCATTTTTATCATTTTCCCTCTCTTCTTTCTCACGATTTCAGAATTCAGAAACCTCTCCCCTTCTCCACCTTCTGATTTTTTACATGAACACCATTTTCGGCAAAATACACTGATAAGCGGCAATTTAGAAAATACACCAACTATAATGCTTTTCATATTACCTTCAAATTTTCCCCTTAATTAATCTCAAGAAAAAACCCGTTTTGACCAACACCTAGCTCACAGCTCTGCCATCATTGCCACTTGTAATGGCGACCACAGTTAATCTCATCATTGACGTTCTTCTTCCTTCTTCATATTCAGCTCTGGCTTTAATTTCCTTCTTTTTCCACATTTAAACTCTTCCAACTCTTACATTCACACTTCGCAGTTCGTTTAGCGATGAATAGTTACAATCCAACGTGTGTAAATTGGTTGCTCGTGGAGGATGTCAACCAATTTAAATGTTACACCAAGTCATTATCTAGCAATCATTGATGTGGCAAACAAAGGATCTAAAATATATGCATGTGAGAAGAAAAAGCACCATCCTGAAATTTAAGATTGTCACGTAAAGTAAACAATCAGGTTATTACCAATGCCAATGCCAATGATGAGAATGCAACTATTCTTTTGTGTCCTATTATAATCCTTAATAACTGAGAAATAACCAACTTGTTTAATGATAAATGGACTTTGTAGACGCAACACTTCTGTTTTTAAATTATATTTTAAGCGAATTTCATGATATCATCAACCTGTTTTTCTTTTTGCTAAGCAAAATCCATATTAAAAAAAGGTAAAATCAAGATAATGCACAAGAGGTGCACATGAGTGGCAGCCATGCAACTACAAAAGCAATTGTCTCCAATACATTTGTGAAGCAAAATACAACCATGTGACAAGATAACAAAATCCCACAAATATATAATTTTCTCAACTATCGACCTCCCCTTTAACAATTCCAACCCCTGCATAATTTGTAACAGGCAAATATTCATCACCATAAAACATAACCTTTATCCTCATCAATCAAAGATTTACTTTTGGATTTTGATGATATGTTAGAATATGAGGATTTCTTTATTTTTTCTGCCTACACCTTTAACACCTTCTCTGACGCTTTCCGCATTATTTTACTCTGCATTATTCCCCAGCAACAGTGGTAGAGAAAAATTGAAGGCTGTTACCGAAGCCAATAAAATCCTGACACTTGGATCCACACCCTTGAAAACATCCACCAAATCCAGAACAATTTACAAGCTGGTATAAAATTAAATTTTCCACTGTGAACAAAATCACTCGACCAATTGACTAAGTACAGTTTTATTTATCATTATATAAATTATGGCGTATGAAAACAAATTACCTTCTAGAACTTCAGCAGGCACAAAGGTGATAAGGGTTGTTCTATCATATTGACTCATCGAAAAAGGAATCTTTATATTCATGGAAGTCCAAAGCAAACCGTGATTTCTGATTTTAGTAGAACTTGACAGCTAACAGAAGGCAACCAGAAGATTACAAGGTTATTAATTTGTTAATCACATCCTTTTACGATTTCAAGCTTATAAATTTGGAGAACAATTCATGAGGGACCAAGATATACAATCTATTTGTATTAACTGCAAAATCCAGATGAAAAAATGTTACATCAAGAATGGAAAGTTATATGATGGGAAGTTGAAATGGGAACAGCATCTCAATCGTTGGATTTTTTTTATCATTTTAAATGATATCCTGTTAGATAGATATGCCATCACATACGTGGTTTTAAAAACAATCCTTGACTGCAATTTCGGCCACAACATCAAGGTCTTTGGAGTCTAGCGACCACAATGCAACCACACTTGTAGATACATTTGTCAGCGATTTACTGCAATATCAAAAAACACGAGGAAACCACAACTTCCACCGCAATGTAAAATCTTGATCACAGTCATAGAACATTCACCACAACATCCCTGAGTTGGTCATGCATGGCTGCGACTCTTCCTTTAGAAGGCTTCTAGAATGATCTAATTGGTTGTGGAGATAGCGAATTTGAGCTAGAGGTAGGTCTCATAAAAGTGAATGCAAAGTATGTTCAATAGGGACATAGGGTACGTTGGAGTAAGTTCTCCTAATACATCATGTAGATTTTGCCAAGGTTTTACGATCCTTAATTTTGCAGGAAATTATGGGAAAATGTGTCCGATGTGACCGCAAATACAGTCGTGGTGACGCCAAAAACCTTGATGTTGTGGCCGATATTGCAGTTACAGACTGTTTTTTGAAACCATGGATTCTGCTCGCCATAGCCATGACACCAGAAAATCCAAAATCTACTTCCCCTTTCGAATGTTGTTTTGATAGACAAACTTGAGACACCCTTTTAGGTTGTGCATTAGCCAGATCATGTTTCATGTGAGTTAACCTCCATATATATCGAAACAAGTTAGATCTCTCCTAGGAGGAAAAGCCCCTCCTATTCTGAAGTGCTTTGGACACTTCTTGAACAACAGATCCTAAACCTTCTCCTAAGATTTCTAAATGAAAAAAAAAATTGTATTCAAAACAAAACTAGTGATGAAATCACAACAATGACAAAACTGATAAACCTCATCAATGAAAAAACACAATCAACGTTAAAACCACTAACAACGAACATACTCAGAACATTCTAAGAACAAGTAAAAGCAAGCAAAACCCATTAAAAAGGTTGGTTATTGTCATATTGATATAAATAAAACTGAGAAATAATAATATTAATTTTAAAAGCAAAACCTTTGCAAGGACTCAATTTTTTTTAGCATGCATGTCAATGATGTGGAGAGCCTTGCTCTCTACGCCACTGTCATGGAGAGGGTTCGAAGCAATTTATAGTCATGATAGAAGCCCTGGAAGGAGATTTTCTCTGCTATGTTGATAGTGATGTTCCTCATTGTTGTCAAACCGCCATCATCAGAGAGAAAAAGATAAAAGGAAAGAAAGGATATAACGGTAAATGGAGCTCACTGTCATCGCCACCTCTGAGCTGCCTCTACTGCAAGCAACCTGCAAGGCTGCAACCAACAATCACAATCAATCAATGGAAGAAAAAGAGAAGAAAGGAAGAGTTTATCAGAGTGAGGGAGAAAGAGGAAGATGTGAATCATGTGATTATTTAAAAAGGTCATGAACATAAATATTAGATGTCTTTATTTAATTTTTATCTTTATTTTTTTATAGTGGAAATTCTAAAAAAATACTACATGAATATGTAATGTTTTATTTGTGAAATATATAAAAAAAACGTTTATTAGCATTTAATGTATTTAACTATTTCTTTATTTTTTTAATTGTTAATGGACATATTTTTAAAAGTATTGATGAACATTATATGCTTTTAATTATTATTATTATTTTGTTTCATATGTTAATGGTATTCTTTCAGTTACTTTATAATAATCGTTTAAAGTTTTTTCACTACAACCAAGGAAATTGATTACTCCACCATTTTCCTATTAAAATTGCAAATATTTTTCCTATTGTGCCCTTTTTTTTCACTTTTCTTAGTCTAGGATTCTCTCTCTCTCTCTGCAGCTAAGTATACGTAGTGCTGTCCGAAACTGTAATTAACTTACTATTTCTCTCTACGTAACGTTATGTGTAACTATTGGTTGACCATTACAATGTACATATTTTTTCTCTCTCTCTCCCTGAAATAACGTGCCACCCCATTTCATCTCATCAATAGATGATGAAGTTATCTTTGAAGGTTTTAATTATTTATTATTTAATTTGATAAAAATATGTAAAATGATTAATTGAAGGAAGGGTATAATTGATATAAAAAATTAAATGTTATCTTAAAATTTGAAAACAACCGATAAAGAAACAAAGGTATATATCATGATAATATGAAATATTTTTATATAATAATTTAATTCTAAATTTTATGTTTGATATAAGTTTATTGGTATTATAATAACTACTTTAAAGTCATCATATATATAAATGATAAATTATAATTAAATGGTGATGTACTGTTTTATAATGTTAATTTATAATCATTAAATTACTTTAAGTTATCATTTTATTATGAATTATTATTAATATGATTTTTAAAATAGTTATTATAAAAGTTAATAAATTTATTATATATAATAATTTGTGATTGGAAGATAGAGTAAAATTTTTTTAGACTTTCATTGCATGTTTTTTTTCTCTATTTAAAAGTACAAAGTTAAAAATCATTAACTTTTTAATAAGTTAGTTAATACTATAAAATTTTCATGAATGTTTGAAAATCTGAAGAATATTCATGATAATTAAAGTCTTTATTTTTTTCCTTATTTTATATTTTAATGGTTATATTTTATTCAAATAAAATGAATGAGAATTAATCTTGAAAACATTCATGAACATTTAATGTCTTCAATTATTTTGATTCAAATTTTATATGTTCAGAGAAATATTTTATTCAAATAAAATGATTGAGAAAAAATATCATGTTTATTCTGGATTGTTAATTTTGAAAAAAAAAATTATGTTGGAATTTAATACACAAAACTATTTACTTAGTAAATCATAATGTATTTAATAATAAAATATATAATTGTAAAACTAATTGTAGTTTGGTCAAGAGTAATTTAATTATGATAAAAAATAACTTAATTATTCATATAAAATTAATAACTAAAATATTTAATGCTAAAATTTATTGCGGTTTGGTCAAGAGTAATTTCATTTGGATTAAAATTATATTAATGATTCATATATAATCAATAATGTAATTAATAATTATAATATTTATAGTTCAAATTAATAGTAGTTTGGTCAAAAGTAATTTAATTTAACAAAAATAATCTTAAATGATTCATATAAAATTAATAATGTAATTAATAATAAAAATATTTAATCTTAAAATTAGTTTTATTTTGGTCAATAGTAATTTTAATATTTTAAAAAAACCTTAATGATTCATACATAATTAGTTATGTAATTAATAATTAAAATATTAACTGTTAAATTTAATTGTAATTTGGTCAAGATTAATTTAATTTTGATATTAATATTCTTAATGATTCATAAAAAAATTAATAATTATATTTTTTTGTGTGTGTATTGAGGCAATCCAGCTAGGAGTCTAGGACCACAGTACCTCGCTCACCTCATATATAATGCTACAGATAAAAGGGACCTCAAGGAGCTTGAAATTCCCACGCTTACTCACGTGAATATGAATCAAGAGCATTGTGAATGGTTATTTCCACATCACAACATTAGCTGTTGCCATGGTCCTCATTACATCCGAATATGACACCGCCAAATACTTTGATTTACTTTAATAATCCCTCCACCGTTACCATTTTGTTTTCTTAGATCATCTTCATATAACAACATTAGCGCATGTTGCCATGATCCCATTGGATTTATACCTTAAACTAAGTATTTATCCATTGACTATTCTATGTGGCAAAACTATTATGATATGGTGGTATATGTTTCCTTCATACAGTCAAGCTTCATCATTATGGAATGGTTGAAAAAGCCTGTTTTCATTGCATGCTTGGTAAACATGATTTTGGTGAATGTTTGATGAAAGGAAATTGAAAACAGGCTTCATCATTATGGAATGGTTGACAAAGCCTGTTTTCATTTCATTGCATCCTTAAACTAAGTAAAGGATGTCAGACATCATGGTTTGCTCTGGACTACTTATTTTTTCCCATTAGTATTCCTTGTTTGAGGACTCAATATGCTTCATAACTCCTTATCATATTTGTGTATGCTGAAGGCAAATCCTTTGAACTTGGTTGTGGAGAACCTGTTTTGGTGTTGGTTGTGATATGGACCGATGATATGAAGACACCTGGACACACTTACCATGTCTGCTTTAGACATCATTTTCTTAATATTAATTGCACTCCGGTCCCAGGGATTTAGTTGTTAGCATTTTTTTAAATTTCCCTAATAATATACGTTTTGAAACAACAATTGAATACCTATTTCCCCCTCTTCGAAACCCTAAAACTAGAGAAGGGTGTTCTCGACTATTAAAAGACCCTGGTTGAATCAGCCATCAATCTTCCCTGTTCATGAAGTGAAGGTTGTTTGCATTGTCACTCTCCCCTTAAACATCATTTTTCTTTGCGTTTGAAGGTCGTCTTCTCCAATGTAATCCTCATGTGGTGTTTTGATTGATCTAACATGGTTGATATTGCACATGATGGGGGAAAGCTTATAATGTGATACTTTTTCAGATAGATCAATGAAAAAATAGCCAAATGCCTGTATTATCTGAAAATCTAACAGTGGTATGCAATGACATGAAGGGAATCTATATTCCAAATCAAATTTCTTTCATGCCATTGCATACCACCTTTAGATTTTCAAGTATTATAGGTTTTTGACTATTCACCATTGATCTATCTCAAAAAAATATCACATTACAAGTTTTTCTTCATCATGTGTGACAACCATGTTACTTAGATAAACCAAAACACATGGGGGGAAATGTACATTGGAGAAGACGACTTTCAAACACAAAGAAAAGTGATGTTTAAGGGGAGAGGGACAATGCGAATAACCTTCAGTTCACAGACAGGGAAATGATGGTTGATTCAACCATGGTTCTCTAATAGTTAGAACACCCTTCTCTAATTTTAGGGTATCAAAGGGGGGGGGGGGGGAATAGGTATCAATTTGTTTTCAAAACATATATTATTAGGGAAATTAAAATAATAAAAAAATTGTTAACGAGTTCTTGAGACCAGATTGCAATATTAAGAAAATGATGTCTAAGTGACGTGGTGTGTCCAGATGTCTTTGTATCATTGGTCCACCTCACAACTAACTCCAAAACAAGTTCTCCACAACCAACATTTGAGGATATTCCAAGCTGTTGAAGGTAATTCTTATATATGTTGTATATATTTACATTTTAGAGTACTTATATGCCAAATAAAAAGTCAGGACGATCCCTGCCATTGTGCAATAAGGCATGATTATGATATTGTGAAACCCACTTAAAAGATCATTTAAAAACACTGAAGTATTGCATGAACAAAGTCCATTAATTGTTAAATAGGTTGGCTATTTCGTAGTTATTAAATTTACAAAAGCAAAGAAAAGGGTAATTTACTTTATGTGACAATATTAAATTTCAGGATGATGTTTTTTCTTCTCGCGATCATTTTAAAATATTTTTGATCCATTTGTTTGCGTAACCAATCATGGCTAGATAATGACTTGGTGTAACATTTAAATTGGTTCACATCTTGTGCTAAAATCTGAACCTGAAATTAATTTTCTCTTTAAATTTGTCATCTTATTTTGTTGGCTCAATCAATCAATTAAGGAGAGAACCTTTTACTTCTATAAAAAATGATGTCATCAAGACTTACACGCCGAACCTTCAATGAGCTAGCTGGAACTTTAGCTAGCTCAAGTAATTGCTGATGGATCAAAAACAATTAAACTCTGGGTATTTGGAGAATTAATGTAAACTTCTGGTTACCACTTGACTCTGCAATCCTCATCTGATGTAATAGTAGTTAACCTTTCCATACAAATTAGTTTGTGATGAGTTCCTTAGCGAATTTTGGACTTCACTTTTTAGCAAATTTGTTGTAGTGTTGTAGATAACTTTTCCTTCATTTGCTTTGAGATCGATCATTATTAGATGAAGAATTCTTCAAAAGCTCCGTCAGGTTTGTTGATGGAGAAAAATCGAGGAGATAGGGGGTTGAAATTAGAGAGCATGGTCGAAAGAGGAACTTTAGCATAACGACCATGATATCAATATTAACTCTAACTAACCTCATTTTATATCTCTCATCGATGAACAATACAAGACCTATGAAGATGTGTGTCATGGATATGGCAAGCAAAATCCATACTTTTAAGAAGAATGGTCCAGGCCTGCAATATTGGCCACAACATCAAGGTGTCTTGTCTCACCACAATCACAAATTGGCTGCATCCTCCGCATTTGCTTTCAATTTCCTACAATGTCATGGATTGCAACAAAATCTCAACTAGGCCGCAATTTAAAACCTTGACAAAATCTACAAGATGTATCACTCCAGCATGCCATCAAATTTGAGATGATCGAACTCGGGGATGTTGTGGTGATATGCAACTACGTGTTCAATGCTTTAAATTGCAGTTGTAGTTGTAGTTTCGTCATATTTCTCGATATTGCATGAAATTGCAAACAATTGCAACCGATGTAGCCACACGTGTTGTTGCTTTGTACATGGATACTCCAAAAAACTCACGTTGCGGCTGAAATCACAGTTGCAGATGTTTTCTTTTAAAACCATGCATGTGATGATATATCTATCTATTAGATTATTATTTAAAATGATAAAAAAATCCAATGATTGATGTTTTGTTACAATTTCATCTTCCCATCATAGCATTCCATTCTTGATGCAACTTTTTTCCGTCTGGATGTTCCAATTTATACAACTAGATTGTATCTTGGTCCCTTAATAATTGCTTCTCCAAATATATTGTCATTTCTGTGCATTGCTTCCCCATATGGAATACACAAACTTATGACTATAGCTAAGTCATAAACTACTTACAATTTATTATTGGAATTTTGTTATTATTTTTTTTTAAGATTTTCTACTTTAATTATGTTAGTTCCATAAGATTATGATGTTTACCTAAACTTTATTTATCTAAATCTTTTTTTATCATCTTCAATCTAGATAAATTTGATTTCATTTAAGAATTATTTATTTTTTAAAATATTATTTTAGACTCATAGTTTTACATCAATCATCATTGTATAGTATTAAAATTGAACATATTTTATTTATTTTTTATAAGAGATTAAGAGAATACTACTAGTAGTATTCTCTTAATCTTTTGTAAAAATATATGCATGTTTTAAAAAATATATATTTAATGAGTAAGAAAATTTAAAATGATTCTTTTTTATTTTATTGGTCATGTTTGCTTCTTTAGATGGATGTTGTTTAATATGTATGATATTATACTACTTTTTTAATTTTCATTTTTCCTAAAAATGCATATCCATAGTTCATACAAGTAATAATTTTAATATACATCTTCATAATTTGAGTATTTAGATATTTAAATTCAATTTTGTTCTTAAACATTAGTTAAACAAAAATATTTTTCATATCATAGTTATAAACCATAATGAGGAAAATATTTAACTAAATTTAAATACAATATAAATCATATGATAATTCATACAATTTTTTTTAACTACGTTTGAGTTTTATTTAAAGATTAATTTTTGTAAAAAATAATACTATTCTAGATAAATTATATTTTTATAAATTAATATATATAAATTAGTAAAATAAAAAAAATAAAACAAAAAAACAGTTAATTTTTTTTATAAAAAAAATCTTTTTGAAAAAAAAAACCTATATTATGAAATCGATTCCCAGAACTAGTTCTACAAAAACAAAACACACATTATGAAATTGATTCATTCATAACATCTTTAAGAAAAACCAGTACAAGAATTAATTTCTTAAATATAGTAAAAAAAAAAGAGAAAGTGAGAAATGGGTTTGGGGAGAAGTGATTTCTCACTTGTTACAGTAAAATGTATCATTCATATAAATAATTTATTAGATGTATTATTTAGATAAATACTTTTTTTTTATTAATTAGGTAAAAAAGTCTTATTTTGATAAATATATTTCTTTAGATTACTTCTACACTTCTCCAAATTCTATGGAGTTTGGTGAAGTGCATGAGAAAGGTTGTGAAAGGATAGCAAATGGATGAAATCGCATGCATGACAAGCAAATAAAAGTAATGACAAACAACTGATATGATTTTATGAACAAAGCAGACTTTATATAGGCTCATCTTAGAAACGTAGCAAGCAACTGTAACGACATCGATCCTGTACAGATTAGGAAAAAAGCTTTGCTTATAAATTGTAATGTACTGAATAACTTGGAGTTGGAACATTTGGATTCATCTCAATTGCAAAAATGGGGGAACATGCTGCACGCAACATGCATTATGGTATACCAACAATGCAAAGTAACAGACATTTTGGACATTAAGCATCACCAAAGGTTAATCACTTCTCAAAGAACATTGCATCATGTGCTTTTCTATGTTAAGGAGATGACATGGGAGTGATATAAGCACCAGGCTTTGGCAAGAAAGCGAAGGATTTCTCTTGCACATTATCCTTAAAATAACATTTTCAATATGAACTCATGATTTAGGTCACGTGTGATTGAAGTAACTTGTGGCTACACTCTAAATAATTAGGTACACAATAGCTTATTATTACTTGTATTAGTATATAATGGTTCATAACCCTATCATGGGAATGGATTTCCTGCGGTTTAAAAAGAATTGCGACTGTGCAGTTACTGATGTCACCATTCATGCAAGCTTTCCCCTCCATTATATATTAAAATTATCAAATATTAAAACTAAAGGAATGGTTAAGATGCCGTTTTTCAAAACTGTAGAGGAGCTTAATCCCCCTATCATGCTATCTGTTTTTGAATTTATTCATCGATCTGATATCTTTTTCCATCTCTTATTTTCGTGATAGAGCTAAAGAAGTGGACCTTGTCCAATTTCACGGTCGCAACATTGCAACAAACTTTCTCAAGGGCTTAATGTGATACTTACAAATAACTTAGAAATGCAAGGCATGCAACTTGGAAGAATCAAACCTCTATTTATAATCAATCTGTTTAATTATAATGAGAAAGTTAGAAAGAAAGGTAATTGTGCTGAATATTGAAATAAAGTTGTATCCAAATGTTGTGCACCAAGTATAAGTTATAAAAATGTCTACCATGTTTCAAACTAAAAACTATCAAGAGATTGTTCTCATAAACATTCAGTTATGTCTAGCTTTCCGAAATGTCCGTTGATTATGTCCAGCTTCACCACATAATCCGCAATGCACTGTTCTCCTTTGTTTAGGGGTAGGAACTTCAGCCTACAAATTGAGAAAAAGAAGTTAGACTATCTATATATAATATAAGGGTACATGCCTCCAACAATGTCACATGCTAAATTATTTCTAAGCAAATTTTCCTTCAAATATTCCAGTCTCCTCTTTAAGGAAAGTTTCGCACAAATATTTCTTATCATTTTATCAGATTTCCATGTGTTCCATTTAATTGGCATCTCTAAGTATTATTATTATTAATTTATTAGTTTCTTAGGCATTGCCAAATGGGAAAACCAAAAGGACTCAACTTTCTCTCTTTCCAGAAGTAATTATCTTCTGCATTCATCAATTCAAATATTTTTTTTTTATTGATGAGTTTACTATTGGCGTAAATATACTTTCTTTACGTTATGCTATTCGATAATAAATTTGATTCTAAACATACAACAACATGAGGGCAATATACTAGTAAATTCTTAAAAAGCAAGGGGAGATAAAGTTGTTCATGCTTCAAGTACCAATTCGTTACGAAGATCACAGTTCAGATAGATGTGTCCACGTTCTTTGCATATTTTGCAAGTTTGGTTGAGTTCTTCTTCGGTAACTCTCCGTAAAGCCTAAAATCATAAATACATATGAAAAAGTCATTAGAGCTATATATTCTGGAAAAAGAGAAAGAGGGCAACAAATCTGCATAAACCAGATAGACTTGTGTGAATAATTGTATTCGTGGTAAATTAGTAAAAGTAACAAATACATGCAGACTTTACATACCCACTTTCGGAAAGCCGGTGAAAAGCACGTTAACTGTCCAACTTTACCACATTTTTCACAGCGTTTATCAACAAAACCATACTCAATGCACAGCTGCTTGTGGATTCTTGGACCATTACCAAAATACAAACGTAATGGTCGTTCTTTCTGCAAAGATAAGAACAAGAATGAAAACTAATAACTATAAAGGCTAGAATTGAAGTCAGGTATGATCGGTTTGCAAGACAGTATTAAAACAAATCAGTAGACAAGAAAAACAATATAGCTCAAACCACTAAGAGATATTTAGATCCTTAGAGGTAAATGGTTTACTTGTACATTTAATACATTACAGAAATTTATGGTGTATATAGTATGATCCATGTAACCCTCCCCACCTAATGAAAAAGGTTTTGTTATTAAATTATGAGAAAATAATATAAACTACAAGAAAACTCAAAACACATCAAATAAACAAAACCCCAATATTCAAATCTCCATCCCAGAATCTCTTTTAAAAACACATTTTCTGGGAATTAGAAGGTAATTAACCAAGAACAAAATCCCATATATTACATCAAAACAGGCTAAACCTTCCAATTGAAAATCCTTGCATTTTTCTTGAACCAAATACACAAACTACTGCAGGCAAAATAAAGCTTAACAAAACTTCCTACTACTTTTCTACTTTACATCTTCTAACATGGAAAGGGATAATTTAGGATGAAGATGACTTGTTAGGTTGGCTCTTTTATCAAAAGTACTTCTAAGACTAATATTCAATATCAAGTATATCATTTTCTCATAAAAAGGATATAAATTTTCATCATCTCTTCTTCAAATGAAAATGTAACTCCAAGACAGAGACTTCCCACTTGAGCAGAGACAAAAAAGCACATAAAAGATAATTTCCTTATTGCCTTTCACCTAAAAAATTTAATGCTGAAAAAAGAATGAAATAAATGCCAAACCATCCAAGACTATACAATGCTTGATATGCCACAACAAAAGCATTCAAATCCAGGCAACTTGGAAAGCAATTACCATTAAAGAGAGGTAGGTTAGTAGGAAATAAAATAGTCTGCTTTTTCTTATATTAGTGTTAGAGAAAAACAAAAAGAATAAACAGCAACAAAGAATTAAAAACTCACTTTTTCAGAAACAGTTTCTGTTGCTGCAGTTGCTTCATCACCCAAACCATGTGGTTTTTTTGAACTTAATTTATCTTCCATGTCCATGTTAGTCTCACACTACAGCCACAAATTGAATACTTTCGATTTTGTAGAAATGTAAAAACATAGTGCATGTACTAGCTATCCTCACATATCAAAATTCAAGTCTTCTGAAAATGGATCGTCAAAGTCTTATTCTACCAAAACAAAAAGTCAAGGAACTTGATAAATATTAAATGTATTATACAAATTGACAACTAAAAGTAGTAGCCTATATTCACTTATTTATATATGAAGCAGTTTCCTATAACACCTTTAACAATCAAATACAACCATTGAAAGATGCAAATATCATCAGCCTATTTCCATGAAACAAGCATCTGTTTCATTTCTCTACATCTGGTTAGAGTACTATACATATCACTTCTGTAAGAAATTTTAATAAATTATATGAGAGAAAAGCATGCCACCATCCTTTGTACGTATTGAGTTTTGGAGCACTTCCTCCACCAAAAAGGTTACCTTTCATGAGTCACGACTCATGACAAGACAGTCAGTAATGTGAATTAAACAAAAAATAGGAATAACGCCACAATTGCAACATGCTTTTATTTGGCATGTGACACCTTTGCTGTTAATCAATATTCTGATAATCATTCAGCAAGAAGATGAAACAAAATTGGTAATGCCAAATAGTAAGTGTTATCAAACATTTCACTTACTGAGTTGATTTCTAATGATATAAAAAAAATGCACTTACATATTTTACATAGCATGTGATATAGTGAAATGACAAGAGGTAAAGAATATATTTAAAAAAAATGAATTCTAAAGATCTCACGACTCATGGAAGTTGTTAATGAGACCCATAAAATACAGGTGCTGATAAGAAAAAAAGACAAAAAGTACACTTAAAAAATATTAGTGAATAGTTACAAAAAAAATTGTTGAATCTTACTGTATTTCTACTAAATTAAATTCGATCACTGAATCTAGAAGTCGCTTTAGAATTAAGAATTTAGCTATTCCAGGAAAAAAAATAGGTTTATTTTAGGAATAATCAATTAGACAAGTGGTTGACTATGTTTAATTAAGAAGGGATTAATTGGTCAATAATGCATTCATTTACTAAAAATTCGTAAAGTAGTCAAAATCCCTGGACAATATACATAAGCAAAATCCATTTTCTTTCTTTCTCCTTTTTCCCTGGCAGTATCAATACAGAGAAAAAGGGTAAAAAAAAATATCTCTCAAACCATGATAATTTAGCACCTCATAATTTCAAGCCAAGATAGGAAGGTAGGAAAATAATTGCAAATAAAGAGAGTAAATTATAAGGATCATGCACCAACCATGCTAATTGTTAGTTCCTAGTGCACAAAAGAAAACTACGTACTCAACAAAAAAGAGGAAGAAGTAAAAGCTCGCATCTTTTAAGATGGTGAAGCAAATTGGTCAAGAAAAACAGCTCCTCACTTTAACCAAATGTATCCCTTGTGTCTAACTTTCTGTAACAAAGTGATCATTAATTTCAAGATTATCATTTTTTAAACAAATGTAATAGTTTTCTACAGGTATCACCTATCCTAAAGAAGCTAATTAAACCAAGACTTCCAAAAATTGTTCAGAACAGTCATTACATGGTCAAAAAGAAATGAAAATCTGTTCGGATAGAGAATTTTAAACGAGGAAAGTAATTTATCAGAGAATTTAAAATTATTTAATCTAAAATTTATTATTTGAATGTTTTTATATGAATAATTTAAATTTTTAGAATTTTAAAACAAAATTTTAAACAACTAAAAATGTAAAATTTTAATTTTCTTCTAAAACGTGAAAAATTAAAATTTTCTTCTTCTATAGACGCTCGCACTACACCACTCTCTACTAAGTTATTGTCCCACTCTGCAACTCACATATAAGACAATTCAAGTTTTCGTGATGGAAGATTCGTCGGCATCCGACGACAACTGAAGAAATTTAATTTTTTTATCCAAACACAAAATTTTAAAAATAAGAAAATTTAATTTCTTTATCCAAACACAGAATTTTGAAAATAAAAAAAAATCAATTAAAACATTTTAAATTTTTAAAATTTTAAATTATCTCATCCAAACAAGAAGGAATTCAATATTTTTTTACAAATTGACACAGCAGAGTATCACTCACCTATGTTTACCTATGTATAAAGTAGTCTCATTGAAAAATATACTAGAATCAGATCATACACTGGAAAAGAGTGTGTATTTCAGCACTCACAAACAAACCCTCAATAAACTATCAAATTCAATAATAAGATTCAGGACAATAAGAATCATAATCTGGAATCTCGACAACATTTTCAACAAAACTCTGAAACTATACAATGTAATAATAAAACAATGGCAGTACAAAGAAAATGCCAACTTAGGCAGTCAAACTAGATGGGTCATCAAACATAGATAGAATCAAGATTGCTGGTCAAGTGATTAGTATATGGCCCATCAAACCAAACAGTACTAATTCCGTTCCTCAGCAAGAAACACTGACATTGGGACTTCAGCACAACAAGAACCCTAAATTACACTACAGATTATGAGCAAGAACCAAAGTTTGCGAAAGGTAAACTAATGAGAATAAGACGTTAACAAACATATACTCCCTTAATTCCTAATTATAGGACATTGTTAACTAATTCACACACATTTAGAAAGTTGATTAATTTAATTAATAATTTAAAATTGATTCGTAATTATAATATTTTTTAAAATTGTCCTTAAAGTTATTAGGACTAACTATGTTACTTTTCTTACATAATTATTTCTCACCTAAATAATTAATGTATAGAGAAAGAATAATAATAATAGAGTTTTCATTTTTAAAACTAAACTCTTTAATTCTACGCGATCCTCGTAAGAAAGAGAGAGAAAACAATAGCATTTATTATTTATTGACTCAAATAATTGAGATTATTTTGATAATAAAAAAATATTAATACAAAAGGAAAGATAATAGAAAAAAGTGTGAAAAGGACAAGGAAATTTCAAAACAATATCTTATACGGAGGTAGTATATCCAAGAACCAACACAATTGATATATGAATTTGAGCAATGAATTAACATAGATCGAATTTTCCTTCCCACATATATAAGCACAGGTAAAGAAAGTGAGCTTATTTTCGTTCTGATACATAAAATTGAATATCCGAAATCCATTATTTTCAAAAGAAAAAAAAAATCAACAGATTTTTTTTTTGGATAATAAAATTAAGGGGGAGAGGATGACACACCCCATTAAAGCATGAAAAACCTATCGGCTCAAAGAAAACTTCCAGGAGTACTTACATTTATGTAACCTCAAAAAACCAAGTGAAGGGTTGTTTTCTCTTCAAAAGAATAAGCAGATGGAAGAGGAAAATTTAACAATGAGACAGCAGAATATGAAACTAGGTAGGGGGTGGTACGTAGTTTTGTTCATAGTTTATGTCTTGGTTTCTGTGGTGGCAACCAACGACCAGTTAAGGACCAAATTATACTTATATTTAATAAATATAATAAATATTTAACATCAATATAATAAATGATTCATATATTTAATGTTCGTAATAAATATTTAATAAATGCAACAATATATTCAATTCATTTCGATCGGTCATTTATGACTTTATGTAATTGAATTGGCTGACCACCTTGAATAATAAGTTTTACCTATTTACTACACTTTCTTTCTGTTTAGACTACACTGATGACTATTTTTTTTTATTAAAAAAGTTTACAATAATTTACACATTTAACTTAATCAATTAACTTAAATCTCCTTAATGCATTGATGACTATATAATGCTATATTTTATCGATTTCCTCTTCTTCTTTTTATGAGATTATCTTCCCAATTGAGGAAAAAAAACAATTTATATTTCGTGTAATTTGAATGTCATGCACTTATATATTTTAAAAACTACGTAAGATAATTAATTTTTATTGTTATTACCCTACTTAAGATAATTAATTTTTATTTTTCTCATATATTTATCGTATTTTAAAAATACTACATATACAACCATCTATCGATAATAGACAACAATAATTAAGAACTAAAAATATTATACTCTAAAATACAACGTGTTCTTTATTTAGATGGTCTATCATAAATATAAAATATAATTTATATTTTTAAAATATATATTTATGATTATTTTATTTATAATACATATACTACTAATATATATATATATATATATATATATTTAATTCAAGTCTCTAAAATGATCGTGAGGGTGAGGCATCATGGAATTCTCCATGGATAGCCCTCCTTCGGTCGCCAGGAAGAAGGCGCTCATTTTTTTAACTTTTGGTAGGTTTTGTTGGATCACGATCAGATTAAACTAAAAATATTCACATTTATTCAACGAATTTAATGGTTAGAATTATTGTTGATATAATTTTTAAAGTAATTACGTAAAAGTTAATTAACTTATCATATATGGTAAATTATGATTAGATGACGGTATAAAACTATTTTAGAATGTTAGTATATAATCTGTTTTTCTTATTTAACATGTTAATTTATTAAATTTAAATTAATAAATGCCTTCAAGTACAAAAAATAAAACCAAACAAATAAGTTTTGCATTGGGTTTCTACCTACTAGCCAAACACTCATCCCACCAAACTAGACCTATTTTTGTTAGTGCAAAAAAAAAGGCAACAAATGAGTGAAAATTTGGTGTTCAAAATTTGAGCCCTTTATTTGCGTGACACGTTGATAATTGTCATAAATACTTAGTTGTGAATGCAATTTTAGGCAATTAACTTATTTTCTCCCTTATTTTTGGCTCATTTTATTATAATTTCATAATATCTAGTTTTTCATTCTAGTTAATCACTTTGATAGGTTACACTTAATTATTGATGGATACTTTTTAAGGAATGAAGATTAGATTGAAAGACAACTTGGAGCAAGGAGTGTTAAAACTTGAAGAAAGAAATTTGAAGCAAATTTCACTTAAGCCAGAGATTTTGACTTAAACCAAATTGTCTTTTGAAGAACATTAAGAAAGAAGAATTTGCTTAAGCCATAATTTTTTGGCTTAAGTGAAAATGGCATTGAATGTTTAGCTTCAGAATTTGTTGGCTTAAGCCATATTTCACTGAAGTGTTGTACTTTTTGGATGGTATTTAAAGGATTCAGTTCGCCATTTTGAAAGGGGGCTCTATAGTTATATCAATTGCATTATTTTTTTGTGGTAAAGAATCCCCATTGTTCCTTCCATCTATCTCCTTCCTTTCTCATTGTATTTTGGATGCTACACATGGAAATAGGTTCCTAAAACTTTCCATCATCGGAGTTAGATGCAATGAAATCTTACTCTCATGTAACGAAACCTTCCTTTCAATATTAGTTTTTACTTTCGTGCTTAATGTTTGTTATGGTTTGATCATCCATAGCTTGTTTTTGTGATAGGATAGGATTATGATTGAAAAATAATTTTTTTATCTAGGAATAGTACTTGGTTTATTGGTTATCTTTGAGTTACAAAGCATAAAGCAAGGAATTGATAATTAATAAAGAAAATTAGAATATTTTCACACAAGGAATTAGGATTTAGAATATTGTTTTATGATTGATATATTAATATTGAAGTTCAAAATGAATGTTGTGGCTTATGATTGAGATAGTGTTTGGTGAAATCTAACACAGACATTCTATCATTTGAATTTCATTTTATCTAAACTTATTCTTATTTTAGAAACCTAAAAATATTTGCAAATTCATAGTTTTAATTTTTTTTTTCTTTTGTTATCACACAATGTCATGCTTATTTACCTATCGTTCAATTCATTAAGGTTAGTTTGTAAATTTTTGTGAAAATTGACAAGTATTGTGCGAGTCCCTTGGAAAACAATACTCTTACTCATTGAAATATTGTTATGTGATTTAGTGTGTTTGTCAATGATCCAATATGCGTTCAAAAATCAAGAACTCTCACCTCACGATCAACTTGATCCCATGCATCTCTGGGTTTAATTGTACTATTGCTACGTGTACGAAAGCAATGCAATGTGTCTTCTTAATTGTAGTTGGTGGGACCAAAAGTGCATGTCTCTTTTGTGGTCTGCGGAGTACCAGATCTCTTTTTATTTTACCAGACACTATGGCAGCTAATGGTGTTCACGAGCGAGCTTCAGTTAGATTTAATCAAGGGATTTGCTTCCTACACTAGGCATTTTTCTAATACATCCAACATAAATTTCTAATACACCCAATATAAATAGTGTATTTCTAAAAATACTTTTTGTTATAAGCTTACACATTTCATACACTGCTTGACCAATCCTTATGAAGGTTACGGATTAATCCATAACCTTTATATGAATTGTCCAATCACCTTAAGGATTGGTCGTAAGTCCATACATATTATATTAAAAAATAATTAATGTTGATACATATAATAATAAATTTTTTAATATATATTTAATATACATATAAGTTTGCATAATAAATTTTGTAATACTCATAACGTAGTTTGTCAATCTGTATGAAGATTATGGAATCCGTAACTTAATAACGCAAAGGGTATTTTGGGAAGTACATTATTCATGCTGGGTGTATTAGAAAAATGTCCAGTATAGGAAGCAAACCCCTTTAATCAAATTTATGAACTAGTCCAATCAAAATTTTATAAATTGGATTGGATTGTTTGTGGTTTTTTTTTTACTCAACCCAATCACAAATTGATTGGATTTGGTTGGATCAACATTTAAGAATTTAAATTTATTTTAAAATTCAAAATAATTTACAAAATTAAAAAAAAAAGTAAAATAGAAGCAAATTACGTCCCAATGCCTAAAAACCCCCAGAGTCTTAAAACTTACATCTAAGCATACCATTCAATTAATTTGCAATATCATGTGCAGCGTGAGCTTTCATCGTATTCTCAAAATCTTTTTTAACCTTACACATGACATACTTAAAAAATTTTATAAAACTACTATCTCTGATCACTAATAACAATATTTGATTTTTAATTAATAATAATAATGAGTTCGATTCACGGATCAACGGATTTAAAAATTAACACTCATGACCTAGTTGGTACATGATTCCTACCCTTAGACACTCCTAATGGCTGCATGCTTTGACCACCGTTGGATTTGTTTTATTTTTGGTTTTGGATACGATTAAGTTTGGTTTGAGCCACTAATGTGCAACGACCAAAGCCCTATATATGTTTCCTGCGTGTATAATCGTATTGTATTTTAACGAGGAGAATCTCTACAAGTATCTTTACATTAGTTACCAATTACTAATTTTTTCTTTACCCAAATTGAATGGACCTTTCTAAGCATGTCTTTTTTATCGTCAAGTACAAGTCAATGGACTAGTTAAATGGTTATTAAACTGTTCTTTTGGGAAATATGTTGATGTGGTTGAAATATGACTTGTAATAAACTATTGTTTGAAATGTTGAACGAAGATGCTATCTATTTATTTGAAATCAATGTTATTTTAATCATGAATCTTCTAAATTTTGCAATCAATTTGAAGAAGTAGTGAACAAGTATGTTAAAAACATCCCCAGTATAATCAAAACCAATTGAATGTTAGTCCTGGAATGGAAGAATTGAAGTTGGGGGTTAACGGGAGGTAGCAATAAGCATAGTGTAGTAGTTAATGAATTGTTTTAATCACTATGATGTTCATGTTGAAGATAGCAACAATAAAACGTAAACATGGACAAAGACAAACATGACCGTTCGAATGCACGGGTAACCAACTAGTTATATCACTTATATGTATATAAGATAGAATCTCTATAAAAAATATTTAATTAACATCAGAGCATTCCAATATCATTTTTCTTTAACCTTATTTCGTGGAAGCATCAGACAACCCAAGCTCCTTGCGTAGCTCTTCATCTGGCTGCAAGCTATCTGGAATGGCACCAAAGATTCTTCTGGATACTTCAAACCCAGAAGCTACATGATGCACATATGCTGATGCTTCATCTACTTTCTCTTGCAAATTTAAGGAGGCAGCCAGAAAGTTTGAAGTTGTTCTTGACAATTTTCTCTCTAATGGCTTGTCCAAGTCAGCTGCCTTAAGAAACCGTTTTGTGGCAGCCTCCCAAGATAGGTCATGTCTCTGAGCATCAGTAGGCTGGGCAGGTTGTTCAGCCAGAGCCTTGAGCGTGAGTTTAACAAATCCGTCATTGTCATCATACGTCCAACAATTTGGGAACTGCTTGAAAAAGTCATTTGAGGGATGGTTGGCACAAACAACAATTTTGCCCATTGCTAAAGCTTCTGCTGTTGTTGTGCAGACCACATCTGTTGTGCTTGGATTAAGAAACAATTTGTAACTGGAAAGCGGGAAATGAAGTGTCAGCATACGCATGTTCCCATCAGTACATTGTCAAATAGGAATTTCAATTCAGATAATCGGATAACTAAAAAGACTATACAAAAATATTTGAAGAAAAAAATGGAGAAAGATTAAGAAAGCTGATTTTCTTAATCATGAGTGCTGGTATGGTGGCATAATGTCAATATGCTAAGCCATTATCTGCTACAGTCACAGCCATGCAATACTCAAACTATGTGAATTTTAATAATTACACAGCTGACGAAGTGACAAACTGACATGTAAGTGAACAAATAGTAAGTAGGACAAGACAGAGGCAAAAATTGGCAGTTTCTAACAAATACCGGAATGGTTTTTAAACTTGCAAATTAATATTCACAATATGAAATATTTCATTTTATAACTTAACAGTCACCAAAAAATGTTATAACATAACATATTTCCCTTTACCTAAGGGGGTTATCATCAAAATACTAGTATTGTATAAAAAGACTAAAGGTATGGAGGAGCCTCATATAGATCAAAAAAATTACACTGTATAAAAGAATGAATCAGATATTCCTATCTTTTCATCTAAAGTAATAAGTGATTTATTGGCTTAAATCTTAGAGTCAATATTTGATCCATTAACTTCCAATTGAATATTAAAATGCAGATTCCCTTTTTCTTTTTCTTTACTTTCCAAATTATGCACCATTGGTACATTTTAACAATTATAACTGAAATGAAATAAAACATCATGCCTGCATATCAGTATTCAGTAGGGAACTTACTCATGAAATAGAGCATCAGCATGATCACGAGCTGGGTGGACTCTAACTGCTAGTTCCAACTTTTCTGCAGCTTTTTGAACTTCATCTGAGTCCTCTCCACTGCCAAATAAATCAACCTCAAGAGCAGATAATTCCTTTTGATGATCTTTAAGAAGTTGGAGCAGTTCCTTGTAGCCTTTGTTCCATATCATCTTCCCAATAAAGTAGGCACCTTTGGTAAAGGCATGTTCTCCCTTCTGTTGTTGTTCCCTCTTTTTCTTGTCAATCTCAAGGAATTTCGGATTAACTCCATGAACATTACAGATGATGGAGCCAGTGTAATCCTGAGTGGCGGCGGATAATCTAATTACCTGCAAATATTCAGCTAATCAATTTCAAAAGAGAAAGCATGCAATGCTTGCAAGATTGTGATAACCATTACTATTATTTTCACAACTAATCATCCAAGTGAAGTCTCATTCTCATTTCTCACTAGGATGATATTCACTTACCTAAGTTGAGCATGTAAAGTCGCTCCCTAGAGGACAGCTTCATATTATCTTAGATTTTCATCCACACAAATGAATACACTAAGAAACATCATCACTGCATTATCTTTACCTAACCAGAGCACACACATAATAAAAAGAACTGGAACTACTCATTCAGAATAAAAGTAATTAATAAATCAAAATGGACTGATAAAACATTGTATGTCAGACAAAGTAGGATACCATGAATATTTAACAATTCAAGTCAATATGTTGTCTTCATTTCTTGTCTTGTGTCAAAGAAGAAATTTTAAGACAAAGATAAGGGATCCTTAAGAAGAAAGAAATATAAAGCAACAAAGAAAAAGAAGGCAACAACAAAAGAAACTACCTGATCCCTCTGCATCTGTTAGATAAACCACTTTAAAAAAGACCACATTACTTGCACCAAATAGAAGTCAATCACCTAAAGCTTATCTCAAATCAGTTTATGAACAAAATAAACCTCCCTAAAAATACATGTTTCACTCCAACCAAATGCATAGACTGCACATTGTTCAGTCCCTCAAGCTCATGCAAAGATGGGAAATTACAGATATTTACATTCTTTCAAATTGTATTCAAACAAACACAAACACGCATACATTAGGTAGAACAATGTAATATTAATTTGAATATTGAATACATAAATACTATTTTCATGAAGATATAATAACTTGCCTTGTGACAATATATACTAACAACCCAGTTGTTTAAATATTTCAGCAAAAATGCTTGCATGGCTCCATTCTTCTCTCTCTTCACATACTCCAAATAATTCGTATGAATTATCCCTATAACTAGTCTGAATTTAGTCTTCCATCTTTTCCCATGGTGATACCATGTCAAGTGCTCGGGCTCCTCTAGAACAGCAATATCTGCAACTTTGTCAGGGATAATCTCTGAAATATCCCCAACAGCAAGAATGCTCCTTTTATCTCTAGAAAACTGCATTATGAGTATACAATAAATTAGCACAATTTACATAGCAATAAGGTTTGCATAAAACAGAAATCAGAGGATTCTTAAGAGTAAAAGCTGACAGATGCTCAAATCTATGACCAAATAGCTTACAAAAAAGCATATTAGTATATTACCATTACATTTATAATGGAAGTTTGCAAGTTCCCATTGAAGACCTCAATTACTAAAATAACATTTTTTTTCATTATGGCCAAACTAGACTATGGCCTTTATTACACAAAAACAGTGAGTTGAGAAAATGAGAGACAACATAAGAAACAGAGAGAAAATATCAGACAGAATCTGAGACTCAAAACTATTTAGTAATGAGAGATTTACATAAAGTGTATGCTCTGATGCAGAGAGCAAGCTATGTATAGGACCTCGATCAAATGCATCTAACTGATGCAGTTACCAAGAAAAGACAGACAGTAACCAACAACAGCCAACAGATCACATGGTGGCTACAGCTAACAGAACAATTAACAGCAACATACATTTTACAGTTACAGCGTACAGTCCTATATACTCTAGTAGTATTCATTTGGAAATACGCATATTTCTGTGTTTTGGTGGGAAAGCTTCCAATTTTTCCTGTTAATGGAAAATGTCAAAACACGAGAAATTATCACCTTTCCTGGATAAAACTGTATGCTGAAACCAGATGTAAATCCAACTCTCTCCTCTAGCCACTGGCGGATATACTTCTCATGCTCTGAGGGTGAAGCAAATGTAATATTGTTGGGATATACTAGTCCTTGATCTTTCAGAGATAACCAAGGGATCACCAAAGTGACATCTCTTTCCCCACTTTTGGCGAGATACGCAGCACGAAACAAAGGGTTCACAGCGGTTCCTGTCAACCATGGAAGGCTAGCAGTAGTAAAAATTGCAATATGCTCTTTCTTATCCATCTGTGTGGGTTCAAATGAGAAATCTCATCATCATAGATTCAGAACTCCATTGCAGAGGAAAATCACCAGCAAAATACTGCCTTAGAGGATAACTAAATGATCACTAGAACAGCAAAAAAAATAAAACAAATATTAGCCGACATTTATACACAATGATACAAATACGAAAGAAAAATGAACCAAACATGAGCCAAAACAAACGTATAACAATACACATTAGTGCATATTATAATATTTACAAGTTTAAAAGCAACTGAAAGGCCTCCAAAAGTACTTGTCAGGCACATTGGCACCACCTATTAAAGACAAAACAGCTTGAAAAATAAAGTGATAATGTCACTGAAAATTCATCCCTACCTCCTTCCAGAGATAAAAAGGTATTTAGAAAAACTGCTAAAAACAAAAATAGGATTTAAGAAAAAGGTTGGTGTTGCCAGGACTATGAAGCTTTTTTCATAGTCACCATTGATTACACATTCCATAATCCATAATAACCATCAACCACCATGCATTTGATATCAAAAGGTTGTCATATTTTGATATTAAAAAAGGATCGTCTCCCATCCCAATATCCAAATTTACTTTGAAACAATTCCATTTCATCAATCATAGAACAAATTAGAGGAAACACATCAACCAGGAAGCCAGAAAGAACACAGAAAGAACAAGAAAAACCACAATCCATACCATTCATCAGAAGCCAGCATCAAGCTTATGTTTTTCTTAAGGACTGATTAGTGATCATGATTGATTAGGAAGCCCCCAACAAAAGCATACTTCAGAAACCAGCAAAACCAGTTCAGTTTCCAAAACTACAATCCACCCTATTGAATCTCACATACCCTTTTGGTTCCTTTCTGTTTTTCGAATCTTGAACACCCCAAAATTGAAACTTTACGTATAAATGTTAACAAAAATTATAGCAAATAAAAGAAGAAAATAAAAGGGTGAAATTGTGGATATAGAATGTACCTTGAAGGGTTCAAGTAAAAGGGGAGACGTAAAGAATGGTAAGGAAGGGATCCTAGAGAGAGAGAGAGAGAAACAAGTTGGTGGAAAATGAACGGCGAAGAGAGAAACGAACAGAATTAAGGAGAGAGAAATATGATATGCTCTCTATTCTGAGTAAACAGTGTCGTGGTGGATGTCTGCTTCCAAATTTCTAGTCTTCTTTCCAACCAATCCACAGCCAAGAGGAAATTAAAATCAAACAACAATATTATTGATTTATCAATTATATAGTACCAGTTTGATGACCCGTGACATGCAGGGACGGATTACTGACTAATTGATATGATTTTTTAATTAAATATGTAAAGTATATAAGATAAAATAAATTTTATTTTTTTATAAACATAAGATAAATAGTCAATTTGCCTAATGCATGTTTAAATATGTTAATCAAGAATTATATAACTGTATTATATAATAATCTAATCTAATAATTATGTAATAATTAGTTAAAAAATTATATACAACCGACAGGGATGTAAAAAAATTACTGACGAGATAAATTGTAGTCAAGATAATAAATTAGTTAAGTCATGAGATAGTAAGAAAGAGAAAAAATAAATTCATATTAGAATTACTATAGTATATTAAAAAAGCTAAATTAATACTTTTATATGCTAAATAAAAACACACTCAATAAATGAATTAAGTTAGAGGAGAGTAAGCGTGTTAAAAATAGTTCTATATCTTACACTTGTTTAAAAATGATAATATAATATAAACTTATGTTAGTCTTAAATCTATATAATAACCCTCTAGATTTAGCAATAATATTGCTTTTTCGTCACATTCATATAAATATTCTTCAATCGTAATAGTGAAACAAATTTATTGACATTTTAGCATTATGGATCAAGACAAGTTGGAAGTCAGATTCTTTTATGTAAAAGGAAAAGGCAAATTATACCAATTTTGAGAAACTTAAGAGATAAAAGTTGAGAGTTTAGTTATTGTTGCTTATATCATTGTGAGATTTTTTTTATCAGCATCCTCGTAAGAATATATATCCATGTCTCAATTATATTTCATTTCAATTTTGCAATTTCTAATCCTTAAGAATATGGCATATGCTTGAGGGTAAACAATTTGCCTAACAATCTGCCCTATAAATATTAGAATCAAGATAACATTTTTTTTATCAGAATATATATTAGACAATTTCTTTTATGTATACATACGTTTGAAATGTTTATGCACTAAAAAAAGTTAAGGAAACAAAGACAATAAGTGGACTCTGACACAATTTTTTTTTTCTCCAGGCCAAAGACAAGTCCTTACAATCATTCTAAAATATAGTTTGATTAAAAATGGGATAAAGAAGATGAAGTCATAGGTAAGAAAAAAAATTGCAAAATTATAGATCAGTAATATATTTTTTGCTATACAAATGTGGTGAAATGATAGATCTATTCCAACAAAATAGGCGCAAAAGTTCAGACTAAAATGTATTGTGTAACGTCCCGTATGCATTCGGTTCATTATCATTTAAATATGACCGTTAATCGCAGTAATTAATTAAATATAATAATTAATTCGGAAACAAATAACAAAATGATGTCATCATACGTCATCAACAAAACCAACTCTGCATTATGTATGGTAAATATTCACATATATCAACCTGAGGACCAAATCAGTCATATACATATATCTCAGTAAATGTTTTTCAACAATGGATGTACAAAACAAGAAGGTATCAGATACCCTGTCCTCTCAACATACATCAATATCTCTCAAGATATACAACATATACACAATGTACATCAACTGTGCATCTTCCCATCAGGGGTACAAAATACAGGCATAACAAAGCTCTCAAAATAATATGTCTAAGGTTCACACAGAACCATATCCCTACTCGGGCCTCTTGCCCTGGGATCCACCATCCGCTCATTGAGTATCACCTTCAAAATACTCAGTAAACTCAGGGTTCTTAGAGGTCTCTTCTCCCCCTGGTTCACTTCCAAGACATATAGCATCAAAATTGGCATCACACCATCTAGCCATCATGGCCTTCATAAAACACATCACATGTATATCACAACACAGGTGTTATTCCGTTGGGCGCTACCAACATCAGCAATGCAACACAGATATAACATAGATATATATATATAACATTGCATAGCCAAGAGAAAATCATCTATTTAAAGGCACATTCTCTCAGATATACAACATATATAGTGTGATGGTGGATCATCCACTGAAGGACACATTCTCTCAGGACTTATTCGGACATATATGGTACTTCCGAGAGAAGATCATCCACTTAATGACACATTCTCTGATACCATATTTAGTCTATTCTACTGGCTAGAGAATCTCATCAATCATACAACATATATCATCACAGTGTACATCATATACATGTTTTCAATTAAAAACAATAACACACAATTTCAATACTACATGCATCATGACATACAATAACCATCACTCCCTCGGAGTATGGTGGAACACAATCAATGGGAAACACTCCCAAGAATAAAGAGCTTACTTGCTCAAAGAGCTACACCGATTCTCCCGGCCTCGTGGTCACAACCACCAACAATCTCGGTATCACGCCCTACATAAAGGCATATAAACAATCAATAACGGTGCTCAACCGTTAGTATGAAAAGAAACACAATTCTTTTCCATATAATCATCTTTTTCTAAGTTATAAGGACTAGTCACCTAATTGGTGACTTACAGACCCCCCAACAGGATCTATCTCGGTCTAACCAAGGCACTAGAGTCTCCCCAAGACTCTGCATAAGTCAATTCAAAGAGTTCACTATTTTATCCATGCCAAACCTCAAGGATTATCAATATGGCTAAAACGGTTACTTCAACACATTTTCACCGTTTATATAGTCTCCTGAGCACATATTGTAAAAGCACCTAGGCTCATACATATCACAATACCATCAATCTAACCAACATTCTTTCTACACATACATTCTTCAGAGCCAAATTTCAAAGTCCATAAAAATTATATTTCAAGGCTAAACCTTCATCAGAACAACCTCCTGATCATACTTTTCTAAAGAATCCAAACCTAATTTCAGCTCTAACGCAAATGGGTTACTATTCATCTCAAGAACAAATTCTTAAACAATCGGCAAAACTTGAGTTTCTTACCTCTAAATCGATAAGGAAGGCTAGATGACAGCTTCTCCAAGTTTGAACGTCCTTAAAATGCCTTTTTTATCCTCAGAGTCAAACTTTGTGAATCTCCTTAGAGAACTGGATCTCTCCGTTTGATAGTTTTCAGAGAAAAGTGATGATGGAATCTAGCTCATTGAGTAGTTCTTTTCAACTTTCATGTTGGGTGTGAAAGGTTTTGGTCTATGGTTGGATAGTTATAAAACTTCTCACACTCGCCAATGGCAAAAATAGATGAAAGAAGAAGAGAATGAAGTTTTGGTTAGTTCTTGCATTTGTTCCTTGGACAAAAGGGTGTACATAGATTTAATAATAAAAAGGTCATTAAAGTTAAATCACTGTTAATTAAATAATAAATAAATTATCCTTGCTAGATTATGCAGCTTTGTTTAAATTATTACATATTATAAATTATAATTACATATATAGACTTAATAATAAAAAAATTAACTGTTAGTCCACATTTGTAAAATTGGAATAGTGGGGATCTTTCTAACAAAATTTAGAAAATATAGAGACCAAATATACTAAATTGACAAAGTTGGAGAACAAAAGTATAATTAAACTTCTTTATATTAAACATATAAGTTTTGTTAAATCAAAAATCAAAAAGTAAAAATGGAAAAATATAATATTTGATGGGTTTAATTTCCATGTACGAATAGTATAAATATTTTTATATTGTTAATCAATTATAAACTATTTTAAATATGTTTCTTAAAAACTAATAAATTTATCATATGTAATAATATATAATTGATGAGAGTTGTTAACGAAATTATGCTAATATTAATTAAAAATATTAGACTAATTTAATCAATAAACTATATTGCATATAAATTGAGGATTTAATTTAAGTGTACTAATCTTGTCATATTTTTTTATTCATAAAAATAAAAGATAGATATTAAGAATTTACATCAGTTCACACATTTTTAAGTATCCTAATCTTGTTATATAATTATAAATTCTCATATATTTTTTTATTAGTTAATGATTAATTAATAATATAAAATTCTTTAAATTAATGCTCATAAATGATTAGTGATATTCATTTTGTTCCTCTTGCGTGGAAACCAGCAGCAACAACCTTTTCAGTTGAACGTTCGGTGTTATATTTCTCTGTTTTTTGCCACTTCACTTTAATATTTTCCGACAAACCCTACCCACTAGAGAGTACTGAAACCACCGTTTTGCAGGCTCCATTCACATACCCATTAAACCATTTCAACGAATTTTCTGGAAGCTCAAGGTAAAAGTTTCACCTTTCTCTTAGATTTCATCAATATGTTCTGTTTCCTTCAAATTCTGAGGCAACTTCTCTCTCTTTAGGGTCTAAAAGCAAATGGGTGTCCATGATTTTTTTTTTCTTTTTGTTTTGTTATTTGGTTAAGAAGGAAACTTGGTGCCATGTGGAATTTGTGTTTCTGATGATGTGATAAAAGGTTTATGATGTGGGTGTTTGTTTCATTTCTTTCGTCCTGTTTTCAAAGTTTCCAAAGAGATCGTTGTTTGGTCTTTTATTTGGAGCTGAATAGTAAAGAAAAGTCACAAACTCACTATAGTTGTTTGCATTTTTTAGAAAGATAAATATAAATGCACTTGAAAATGCTGTTGAGTGTTTTGGCATTTAGAGCTTTCTACGTTGTATAATTCAGTTCAATTCACATGAACATAATTCCTGTGGAAAATGTTATTTGATTTCAATTTGCTAGCCTTCTGAGGTTTTTAATTTCACTCTGAATGGTTAGATTAAGGCATGTCTGCAGTGGTTGCACTGGAATAAGGGGTTTTGTAGTTCTTTTGGAGCTAATGTTATTATCTGTGTACCTTTCTTCTTGACTAGTTTGTGGTTGAAGAGATGTTGATTGGTCACGCAGATCACATATCGGAGTCGAGATCATTGAAGGATCAGATACTTGCCTACTCTGGGTCTGAATTAAGTGATGACGAACAGGAAGGTTGTTTGGAACAGATACTGTACTCAGCATCCTTTGAAGAGCTTGCAAGAAATTGTGTTAAATATGACACGGTCATATGGCTTGCTATATCATTACTTCTGGTTTTAGCTTGGGGAATTGGCCTTCTTATGTTGCTTTACCTGCCTATCAGGAGATATGTGCTTCAAAAGGATTTGTCTTCTCGTAGATTATATGTTACACGCACCGAAGTAGTTTACAAGGTATATATGAATTGTTCTGCATGATCGTGATGTTGTGATATGAGTTTTGATACGGGAAGTGATCTTTTATTCCCTTTCTCCCTTGGTCAAGGTATCAAGGCCTTCGTATATTCCATTTTGGGGGACTGTAACAATTGAGAGGCGTGTACCTCTTTCTCTGGTGATTGATATTATTATTGAACAAGGTACTGATGCAGGCATACCAGAATGTTTTCTTGCGCTCTATTTTAATGTGTATTGTTTAAACTAATTTCAGATACCTTCTACTCCCTTTTTTTGAGACTTGACTACATACATACATATATATATATATATATATATATTCATTCCTCATTACTGCAAAGAGTTTATGAAGTATTCTTCTAGCACGCGGTTTATATTTTTTAGTCAGTAATTTTTTTACCCATTCAAAACCCCACTGTCTCTTTCATTCTTTTGAATGATATTAAACTCACAAATTATAAGGAAAAGTGTCAGTCTACAGCAACAAAAAAAATATAAACGTAATCCCATGGCTTATTATTGTTAGTTTAAAATTTATACAGATTCCAGAAAAACATTCATATCAGCCCTTACCTACCTACATGATGTTTGTTATATCTTATACTTTTTCTTTGACTAGATTTTCTCAATTCTTTGTCCAGGTTGCCTGCAGTCTATATATGGTATCCATACTTTTCGAGTTGAAAGTATTGCACATGGAAAAGCTGCTCCTGTAGATGATTTACAAGTTCAGGGAGTTTCTGATCCTTCTCTTTTGAGAAAGGTGAAACAATATATGTTTGATGTTTCATAGTATGATTCATTATATTTTTGGAGACAGATTATAATGTTCAATTTCATTACTTACATTTTATATTCTAGGGGTTCCTTTAATGTTATACTGCTAAGTGCTAACAAAGGGTATGTCATCATCTTAAAAAGCTACAATTGGTTTGCAGATGATTATAACAGAGGCTTCAAAGATCACACAAGATGTGAGTACAAGTGGGAAGCATGCTGGGCCAAGCACAGATGTGGAAAACATTGCTCGTATGCCAAGAGCAACTGAGGGATCAGTTGTTTTGAGTTCATCATCAAAAAGTTTGAAGGTAACGCTATACCTCCTGCCATGCATCTTGACAAAGAGTCACCCCTAATAACTGAAGTGATTGAATGAATGCTGGTGTTTTTAGTTTTACGATCTTGAGCTGGTAGCAATTTGACCTATGGCCTTCGATTAAAATACAATGATTTTTACCCATATAGTGAACTTTGTAAGAAGTATGCTAATGTTTTTAGGCAACTGTTTGAATTATTAGAGTTTTGTAGGTTGAATTGAAGTTTGAAGGTGCACAACATGTTTTGAGAGATTCTGGATAAAGCAATACCATTTAAGAATTCTAATGCTAAAGGCTTATGGGCTATGGCCTATGAAAACTGATCAAGTATATGATATTTTAATTTGCCTGGCAATTGTAGGAATGGGGAAAAATAAACTGTCCATACATGTAACGAAAGCAATCCATATGCACCTATCAAAAGGAAAAATGCAGAGTTAAACATTTTCAAAATATTGGAGAACAGTAATAAATTCATATAATTATTTGTTTAATTTCTCTAATCATCCTATAAATATTTGGTACAACTTTGGTTAGGTGATAGATTTGAAAGTTGTTGATAGTAAGTAATTAGCTTTGACAGAAATGAAATTTTGTATTATTTTTTTAATCTTTTTTGACATAAGAATGATAACAAATCATTCTGATATGTTGCTGTTCAAAATCAAGCCACCAATTAGATGGCAATAGTATCAGATGCACTGCTTAAATTTCACTCATAAACCTCTATTTTATACTCATCTGCAGATGGCAGGCTCGCCACATACTTCGTCACTTGAGCGCACCAGAGGATTGCTGCTTAATAAACTTGAAGAAGTCAATAAATCAGTGAAGGTTTGTATCTTCTCTTAATAGAGCATGGATTCTACTGAAGAACCTACAACTTTCTTTCTCTCAACTAGATAGAAACACAAATTCTGAATTTCTTCTTGTCCACGCTCCAGACCTTAACCATTATTTTTTTGGAAAATTTTCTGTATTAGTTGACCATATACTGGCTCCAATTGAGTTGACTTTTTTGATTATTTGCATTCATCTTTAGCTGACTTATTTTTGTTCTCTGTATTTATTATGACCAGAGACTTGAGTTGCTTACTCGCATGCTTCTTCCTCCATCAGCTGAAGGTACCATAGTTTAGCACTGCAAGAATTGAATTGAAAGGAGTTTCCAAATTAATAGTTCCTTATTTATCACGATGGAGATAGTGAATAATGATTTCAGTATCCTAGTGCTACTGAGTCACTGCTATGGCTGACTCCATGGAATTCTGGCTGAGGATTGAAGATGTTTAGAACCTCAAATTTTGATTGCATAATTGTTTTTACTAGTTTCTTCCATTTTTTGTCATTTTTTTTTTAATTTTAATTGTATATAGCCCAATTGGTATATTTCTATACCATAACAAAAGCCTACACTGTTTTTTATCCTTCATATAGTATAATCAAATCAGCTTAACCAAATGGACGTTATGTACAAATAATCACTACCGGCGTAGAACATTATCACAAAGTTTGGGGTAAAGCTTTTTCGCACTCTCACTTCCTCAATTTATCCCTCGTAAGATTTTCTTCAAATTGTCTCTTGCATTGTTATTTTGATCAAAATAGTCTTTATTACTTTATAGTTTTTGTTGTCAATAAATAATAAATGCTATAATTTAAGAACAGTACTAAGATAAACTCATTTTTTTATCTTATAAAGATTGGAGAAGATAAATAACACAAATTAATTAAGTAGAAAAATTAATAAATCTGAATAATCTTAAGAATAATTTTGAAAAAATAATATAAATCTTAAAATTTTAATGTTACTAATTATATTAAATAACTTCGTTAATTTTTACAAATTAATTAAAAGTGCCGTGTATGTGTCTATATGTATAAATGTATATATGAGGGTGGTAGAAAGGAACATTGTACTTTTCAAGCTATTGATGCGGCTCAAATCAATGACAGCCACCTATTGAATCTGATAAACGTACGATATTAACTTGTGGTTAGAATTAAATGAGGAACCTCTTCATTAAATTTTCTTACAAGAAAAAGATAGGGACTGACTGATCACTTATATATCCAATATATATATGGATAGTCATAGTCTTCTACATTAATATATTTGTGGCGTGTTTAGTTATTAAACATCTAAGAATGGCTACTTATCCTACTCTTCATGGCCTGCACAACCCTCTTCCTCGATCTCAATTCCTAGGCCAAGATCACCCTCTCACTCACCAATTCCCTCTCAAACAACAAGTGCATCACAAAACAGCACCAACTCATGAAGTTCTAAAGCCACGTGCTGCAAAGTTCAACATATTGGAAATGATGGGAGGGAGAGGACTATGCAACGGGGAAATGGGTATTCAGCAAGAGCTGAAAAGGCAAGTTGTTGTTCCACAATCATCAATATCATCACAGGAAGAAGAAGCATCAAGTGGTGAAAAAGAGGAGCAAGAAGGTGAAGGTGGTGATGATGATGAAGGAAGTGTTGAGGTACCAGAAGATGGTTTTGAGAAGGAAATGATGGGGCTAACTGGGGGGTTTCCTGGGGGTGAGAAAGGGTTGCAAAAGTTTATTGAGAAAAAACAACCCTCCTACAAAAGCAACTAATAATGTTGTCACCCTCTCATTTTGAAAGAGGCCATTGTGAAGAATATGAGGTTTGTTCTCTTAAGTCTTATCTCCCCCTTTTCTGATGAGTCTCAGAATTTTGTATGGAGAGTTCAATTAAATGTTTTCCTTCCAATTCATCATGAATATCTATATGGAGCTTAATTAACAATTTAATGCATTTAATTTGTCTCTCAATTTCAAACTTCAAACTCTTGTAAAATAACCATGTTCTGTTTTTGTTATGGCTGTTCATCATAGGATATTTTCTTTCTTTAATTGAATAAATTTAATTATAAGTAGATTATCAATTTTCCTCAAAAGACCTTTCAATTTGATGAAAAGATTAACAACGTCAAAATAACCTTCAAAGGATTTTTTTATTGTTTTGTATAACATCAAATTGGTCTTTTTTTTTACACATTAACTTTTGGATTTCTATTTACTGCACTGTCAAATTTGATGTTAAAGAAGTTTTATTCAAGAAAAAAATATAATAATTTTTCTTCGACTAAATTAATATTGCAAAATCTTCCCAAGAATAAAATGGGAATTTGTTCTAAAATTATTAGTAATTATTTTTGGGCAGGTTCAATCATGATTTTCTGTTTGAATCCTTTGCGCATTCCATTATTGCCAATTAGAATCAATGCGGCATCACTTGAAAATGAGAATTGAAAATTTTTAATCTCCTAATTACAAGAAAATATCTCGTTGATCTTTAGAAGTACCATATATGAGACCAAACACAGTTAGTCAATTTTGATGAAGAATCATAGCCACAGAAAAAGAATGTGCCTTTCTTCAGAACATTTGCTTGTTCATTAAAGGCAGCCACACAACAAAATTGCATCAACATCCTTATTGGAAACAATATTATCTTCGGCCAGTAGTCCAATATTGAAAAAAGGTCTAATCCAAGAATGGTGAATTATATCATCACTTGCTACAGAAGAAGATTGAATCTCAGATGCACAATCTGATTTGAACGATATCTAGGGTACGTGTGTGAATGAAATGGACTAAAGGGTAGCTGTCCTAATTTGAAGTTCTGGTGTAGAATCTAAATCTTATGACACTCTCCATGTTGTCCTTATTCTGTTCACCACAAATGTGAAAACGGTTCCTATGTTTCTTTTCTCTATTTCGTTGTCCAAGATAAGGGTTATCCTGGATAACTTATCCACTTATCCTGTGTCACTGAAATTAAACAAGCTTCTGTTGAACCAGGATACAAATTAGAATTTGTTCATTTTTTATTAACCTATAATTGATTGCATCTATTGTTAGTTTCATAAAATATAATAACTACACATGTTTAATTTAGTTTATTTTAATATATTTTAATTAAAAAAATTGTATAGTATTTTGAGAGTTTATGCGTGATTGTTTGTCCTGAAAAAAGCTTCCTTAAACATGCACCGTGTAAAATTAATCAAAATTAAGTTGGATTCATCTAAATTGAACATTCAAAATTTGAGTTTAACATTTCGATGTTTATTTTTTTACTGCAAAATGGCTCATATTATGCCATTAATAAGAAGAACGTTAATACAATCAGGTGGATGTTCAAAAGATTGTGGACTAGCATAGAATTAAGACGCTCTTGCTGGGAAATTCACCAGGTTAATTTTATAGCTACACTTTGGTGTATATGGAGAAGGCAAAATGAGAAATTTTGGGAGAATATAGAGAAGCTTGCATCACTGTCTCTAGGGACTGCGAAAGCAGGTATTATGCAGTGCTAATCATCTCGTCAGTTTTAAAACTGTCACTGGGCGTGTTGCAAATACTATCCATCCTGATGCAATTTCAAGGTGGACCAAACTCACTGTTCATGCGTTGAAGTAGGCAAATCAGCCTTAATTTTTCGTAAAACCGTCGTGGTTTACATTTCATTTATTTACAAAATTGTCACCGCTTAGACATTTGAAAACAATTGTTTGGAACCGTCGTTGTTTTGACGTGGTAGAATATTTTTTTTTAGTAATGGAAGTAACCTATATGGTAAGAGTGCAGTCCTTAGAAACTCAGAAGGTGAATTCCTAACTGCTACATCTTCAGTTCTTATAGGCACAGCTCTCATAGCAGAAATCGAAGCATCAACATTGTTAGCTGCCATTGCTAGCTTGGACAATTGACTAAGGTTACAACAATGTCATCTTCGAAATTGACTGCAAACATGTGCATGATTTACTTCAATCCAGCAGCAACAACAACTTGGTCTCTTTTTGGCCTTTTGTAAATCTTAGTCTTATAAACAACTCTTTAGTGAGTTTGATCCGCAGACAAGCCAACACCAAAGTGTTGCTACAAAATTAAATTAACCTGATTGTCAATTAGGGACTCTAGTATGGTAACAGGCTGACTTCATGGAGTAATATCCATCTTTGGTGAATTTCCAAATTAATTTGTCATCAACATTAACGAAGTGGATAGGCATAGATTGTATGGCGATAGCATCATGATCATTGAAGATATCTTCAATAATTAATATCTTGACGCCAAGCTTGAGCATCATGATCTATGAGTTCGCATTCGCAAACTCTAATTAAGGTTCTCCAACCCCTCAATGGTCTCACTTTGAACATCTGAGCAATCGTTTGACTTCAGCCAAGGATCGTTTCAAGCATTTATTTGCCTACCAAAGTGGTGAACTTTTTAATTAAGATAAACGATCAAGTGAACTTTTTAAAAAATAAATAATCATTTTAAATAAAATAAATAAGATAAAAGATTAAAATATTCGTTCAGTCTTAAATACTATAATATGTTTTTTTGAATAAATTATAACATGTTAGTACTTCCTTGTATTGAAATCATCCATCTAACCACCAATTTGTTTAATTTTTTTTTGTACAAAGCAATTTTTTTATACTTAATAACAACTTTATATTTTCAATATAATAATTTTCTCTTTACAAGTGGAAGTGCTCACTTTAGTGGTGAGACCTTTTCAAATCCTAAATCTTATCTGGTTAATAAGTTATAATCCCCTCATTAATACAGTAGTTAACAGCTTCCAAAATATGTAGTACACATTGAGATTCTTTCCTATTTCTATAATATTTTTAATTAAAAATAATAATAAATTAATCTCTTATAACACAATGGATCATACACAATAATTAATTTTAGTACTTTTTATTTTCTATAAATTTCAAAATCAAACCTAAATTCAGTTGTTAATGGATATACCATAACATAACATATATTCCTGATGGTGAAGTGTGAAAGAGGGAGCAGCATAAGGCAGTTAGGCACTCTCGCAGCGGATCTCAGCTCGAACAAAACGAAACTTTGGTAGTTGGTTCCCCTTTCTCTGTCCTGACTCGTGTGCGCGTCTATCCTAAAGAGACTGAGCGAGTACTGAGTAGGGTTTCAAATTTTCAATCGGAAGAAATCGGAATCGGAATAAATGGGCGGCGGCGGCGGCGGCGGCGATCACGGCCATGGACATGGCGATTTCAGGAACAAGGTTTGGAGTATGAGTGGTGGCCCTTACTGCCGTCCCAAGCACTGGAAGATCAACACCGCCATTGCCATGGTCGGCGTCGTTCTCATCTGCATCCCCATCGCTATGAAATCCGCTGAACTCGAGGTACCTCTCTCTCTCTCGCTCGCTCTCACTCACTCTCACCGATCTGTTTCATTTTCACCGATGCGATTTAGAAAAGAGGTTTGATTTCGCTGTTCATGGTTATATGTTGACGATTGATTGATTCATTGTATTTTATATAAAGTGAAGGTTATATGAGGCTTATGGCGTTCTTTTTTGTTTATTAGTTTTGTGTGTTCCTTTCCGGTGTAAGCCCTGTGATAAATGTGTGACTTTGTTTGAATTCAATATTTTTTTCAAATGGTGTCTACTATTTTCTCTGATGTTATTGTTTGCTTCAATTGATTCTCGATTATGTTGCCTCAAGCTTGCAATGTCTAGGTCGTAGTTATCAATAGCGGCAAATAGTGTGCTGCTATTAGGATGTGGTTGGGTTGAGTGGTCAGTGATGTGGCTGCTGCTGAGCACTATAGGAAACACATTGCACCGTGTTTCTGTGTTGTGAGAATATGTGGTGAAATTGCAGCTGAATATGAGCAAAATTGCAGAGGATAGCGTGGCTATTTCCTGTTAGCACTTTGACCCCTCCGTTTTCTGGCCAGTGTTTGATAGCCTACACCCTAATTTTGCCTGACCAAATCCCTTAGCTGGCCAAGCCCATTCATTTTCTTTCCAGACCCACCAGATAGTCCATAGACTTTTGCCCGACCCAAGGGCAAGTGCACGCTGAGGTTATAATTTGTATTACTATCTTTTGTTCCCCAATCTAAAACACTCGGACAACTTATTATGAGACATTATGTCCTCTGTCAGCATATTGTAAGACATTGCTATCCCCGTGTGTGTTTTTTGGGGGCAGTTGATTAACTTCATTGTCTCTTTACATCTCCAACAACTGTTTTGCTGTTTACAAAACTGAGGAGGGATAATAGGGACATTTTAAACTGCTGCTAATTAAATATGACATCAAATAGTATTGGTTGAAAAAATGGAGTGGAATAGGTCCTTGTTCTGTGCAGGGATTGTGTGTATCAGTGTTGTGCTATAATCATTGCATTATTCCGAAAGAGTTCCCTGCAAAACAAATTTAGGGAAGATGGGCAGTTGTGTTTCACTTTGCTGTTGAAAATAACAACTTTTTTTTTAAGAGAGGAAACAAATTGTCAAATAATTCTTTTTTCTCTTGGTGATTGTTGGTACCAGGATTTACAGAAAATTAATATCAGATTAAGAACACTGTTGTCACTGAATAACAACAATTTTATTGGATTAAAAACAGAGTCATAACACCATCATGAATACAACTCATGACAGTACAAGGAAACAGTAATGAAAGAACAATTAGAGACACCTTCTCCCCAATAGACTACCGATTGAGGAGGAATTACTATGAACAAATAACCTCACAGCAAATAAAGTATTTTCCTGCCCAGTGCCACTACCCCCACTAATACCCAATTCCCCCCCATTCTCTATCCACTAACTAACTTATATTCCGAATCTTCCATCCCACTCTCCACAATATTTTCCTCTCCATTTGCAGCCTTCCACATGTCCAATCTGCTAACCAACTTCAGATTGACATTTGCTCTCCTTCTATGGGCCTCATGTTGGGCTTTGGGTTTATAAACTCTGTCGTAGAACTTGAAAGGAGGCACATCAGTGATTCTACTTTTAGCTTTTATTTTTTTATTTTTTTAAAGAAATACATTGCTACATTCCTTTCCACAAGGTTGTGCTAAGTTGGACATTATTTCATGGTTTATTTCAGCATATGTCATCTATCCTGTATTCACCTTAACCTTTTTTTTTCTCAAAAAAAAAAAAAAGATAAGTTAGACTCTTTTTCCTGTCTGGTGTATGAAGATACACGGTTTAAATCAATTTCAAATAGTGTAGCTTGAAAAACTGGAGTGGAATGGCCTTGTTTGGGCAGTGATTGTGTATATCGGTGTTGTGCTGCGACCATTGCCATTATTCT
>CM023958.1:33784307-33862438 GCA_013407115.1 Glycine latifolia
GAAAGAGTTCCCTGCAAAATAAATTTGGGGAAGATGGGCAGTTGTGTTTCACTTTACTGTTGAAAATAACAACAATCATCTCCCCTACACTTTTGTTTTTCAAAAGAGGAAACAAATTGTCAAATATTTTTTTTATATAAAAAAAAAAATACAGTGCTTTGTTCCTTTCCAAAAGGTTGTGCTATGTTGGACATTATTTTATAGCATATGTTGGTAAATGTCATCTATCCTATATTCCGCTCAACCTTTGTTGTTTTAAAAGAAGTTATGTTAGACTCTTTGTCTGTAGGTTGAAAAACTGAGTGCAAGAAGGCCTTGTTCTGGGCAGGGATTGTGTGTATCGGTGTTATGCTGTGATCATTGCATTATTCCGAAAGAGTTCCCTGCAAAATAAATTTGGGGAAGATGGGCAGTTGTGTTACACTTTGCTGTTGAAAATAACAACAATCATCTCCCCTACATTTTTTTCATCAAAAGGGGAAACAAATTTCATTTTTTTTTCTTTTCGTGATTCTACTGCTAGCTTTTATTTTTCATTTTTTAAAAGAATATATTGCTATATTCCTTTGTGCTAAGTTACTGAGACCTGAGAGTGGTAACAATACATCGAGTACAATGTTAAACTTGTAAGCAATAACTATTTAACATTTGTTGCTAAACTTATTAATTGTAGGCTTTATGTAATAAATGAGGATAAATGGGAATATAGACTCTGAATATAATTATATTGATAGGCGTATTATCGTAATGATATGATATGAAATATAAAACACTAGTCTCGATTTATAGGAATTCAGACTCAGTTGGCTGTATGTTTTTTGTCTTTACACCTCTTTCATTCGACCTCTCGGACTTCAGATACTTCCTTAAAATTATTGAGGATATAACTCATGCTTGATAGCTACATACCATGGAGCATATTTTGTCAATTATTTAGATCTTATGCTCTCTGGATTCTAGAATTCTGTGCATATAAAAGTAATATTATTTTGCTTTTGCTGCAACATGATAAATTCCCCATGGTTTAGTTTGAAATGCCTAAATAGATGGCTGATTTGAATTTCTTTTCTAAAAGTGGAAGAATCTGGTTCAACTTTTCAAGTTGCTGTTATTCATTTCGTAAAATGTAAAGGGAGGATGAGTCTTGTTGCAACTTCAATTTTTTTTTTATTCAAGTTGCTGCCTTGTGACCTTGCTGGAGTAATGCTACATTGATGTACTCCCCTCATTTTTTTTACATTTGTTCGTAGTAATTTTACCTTGACTGTATGAATTGGCTAAGAGTTTCTATTTTGATCTTTCAGCAACGGCCACATCACCCTGTTCGCCCCATCCCTTCTCAACTCTGGTGCAAGAACTTTGGAACTAAAGACTATAATGATCCCTGATTCATCAATTGCATCACTGGAGTGGATGTTCACATCATGTGAAGCAAACTTTATTTGTTAAATGCTAAGAATATGAACAGCTCTAAAGAGTTGCTGTTGTTGATGTTATGCAAGACTTGGATCTAGGATCATCATGTAGTGACATACTTTTGTTTTTTTTTTGGCAATGGACATCCATTTATAAATGATGAAATTAAATAAGTGCTTATTTCTGATTTTTTTTTTTTATTTTTATTTGAGAGCTTGTTGAAACCGATGTTAATGGTTTACTATAATAATGGTAATTGTGCTTTTATCGGTTTATCTATACCTTCTGTCTTGAGCTCCTCCCCCTCCCCCAAAAACTCTTAACATTTTATGCTATTTTCCCATTTAAATGCTGGATAGAAAAAATTAGAGTTTTTACGTTTTAAATGAATGCAAAAAAGTATAAATTATTCCAACCCGCCACTATCGTAAGTTTTAAAATATAAGTGTCTAAATTAAAAACCATAATTTTATGTTTAGACGCATAATATACGAGAATATAAAAAGAATACAGTAAAAAAAGAATAAGGGTATATTTGTGTAAGCATATCAGCTCAAATGTATAATTTGACTATCTCTGTTCAAAATGGATACGTGTTTTCTTATGCTATGAGAAAAAAGAATGCGCAGGTTAAACCGTTGGTAGTGCCCAGTTGCCAACTGATAGAATGAGCTGAAAGTTGAAAAATAATGGAATGAACAGATTTGGTTCCAAAGTTTAGAAGGATCAAACTATTTCCATCCATTGAACCAAATGGAATCAAATTCTTTGATTTCAGCAAAAATGTATCTGTTGCACCTCTTTTTACCATTTTGCTCCTAATATTTTTTTCACTCTCACTAAACTTTTCTTAGTAGATATTGATAAGACCCTCTTAGCATATTTGTTTCATTCAGAAGAGTTTGATTTACCATCTTAATTAAACTATTTTCCACTTGAACCAACAAGTGTTGATATTCTCTTCCTGAAAAATGGGTTTTATTCTATTGAGTGAATTTTAACCACTTGAAAACGAACATGAGGAATGTATTCCGATAAAATACATAGTTGTTGTCTGTGGTTTTGCAAGACCACTACTGGTTCGCATGTGTTTTTGTAGGTTTTATTATTGGCCATCTATTGTGGACACGGCACATATTCTTAACTGCACTTGGTTCAAAGTTAAACTGACATGCACATGCACAGTCTTTAATCTGTCCAAGTTAACCACTTAACCAAAAGGAAACATTGAAAACCAAATAAAATGAAGAAAAAAATATGGAGGAAAAATTGGAACAGAAGACAGTTCAAAACAAATAGCATGTGAGTTTTGATCTATAGAGCACATATTCTAACATGGACATGGATATTTTGATATAGTTAATATCTAAAATATAGAACATTGTACCTGTGCACATATATAAAGTGAGAACTTTTTCTTATGAGAGAACGAGAAGTGATCAGAAGAGTGAACAGTGTTTGTAATTGAATAAAATGCTTAAATCAACGGTTAATAGTTTGAGTTGTGTTTTTATTTTTGTTATTAATTCTTCGTTAAAAGTTAATTAATACTGAAATACTCTTTTCATCAAGTTGCAGAAGATGTACATAAATGAACTTTAAACGAGTTAAATGCTAGTGTACTTTAAGGATGATAGTATGATAGAGAAACAGTGAGCAATAATACAAGAAAATGACTATCAAACAAAACCACACGAGTTTGTATTGGTAGTATAAATTGGACACCAATACTCATAAAAGAAAATGGACCTGAATCTTTTTTCCAAACTCTCTATTCAAGTCTTATGAATTAAAAAATTAGAAAAAGAAAACTTCACCAAAACTCATGAATTAAATTATTTATTATTGATAAAAAAATCAATAAATATTTTATATCAATATCATAATAATTTAAAAAATATTTAATTATCTCATTAAATTAGACAATCATAAGGAGTGACAAAATTAACTTTCCTTAAATTTTTTAAAATAATTACATTTGCTAAAACTTATACACTTGGTTAACCTCCCACAAAGTTATCAATGCAATTGGTGGGGGATTAATGAAAATGTCAAGTATTAATTAATAACTAGTTAGGTTATCCGTGTCGAATGGGCTAATTTTTTTCATATTTGTTTTGTAATAACAATTAAATATGCAAAATGATACATCATTAAGTGAAATTTAAGTATGAACAAAGTCACGATATTATATTCTACAAAAGGATACAAAAACAAAAATATGTATATACATATTTGCTTCCAACAACAAACCAAAATTTCTATTTTTCAACCACTGTTATTATCAAGTCCATCAAAAATAATCCTTAAAATACACAAAATATCAAATATATATTTTTCTCACTTTACACCCATACAGAGGCAGACAGGGGGCGCTAGGGTCGGCCACGGCCCCCCTAAAATGTTATTAATATAAATTTTATTATATATATTAATAATTAAAAATTTTAAAAATAATTTGAGAATAAAAAAAGTGTAATATTGTAAATGTGTAAGTTGAATGAAGATCAACTCATAATCATCTCATCTTATCCTATTTTTGGGGTTCAAAAATAGGATATAATATTTTTTAATATTGTATTAAAAATAGGATAAAATATTTCTAAGATTGTATTGCATAATAAGATAAAATATTTTTTAAGATTGCATTAAAAAATAGGATAGAATATTTTTAATATTGCATTCAAAAATAAGATAGAATATTTTTAAGATTGCATTGCATAATATAAAATATCGTTAAGATTGTATTGCATAATATGATATAATATTTTTAGGATTGTATTAAAAAATTGATTAAAATCATATGCTTAAATTAGTATAAATATAAACATATTTTTGTGTTTATAGTATGCATTCCATTTCAAATAATATTAGAGCTTTAAAGAGTTTATATTTGCATCATTGAGAGAATTGTTGTGAGATCATATAAAAGCTTTTAGCAAGTCGGATTCTTCAACTCTCAATCAGGACTTAAAGGTACCTATTTGCTTAAGAAATAGAAGCGTAAATGTAACCATTTTATTTTATTATTCTTCTTGACTTTGGAAGAGGTCAATGGGGAACTAGGATATCAGTTATGTCTTTGTTCTTGGTGAATTGAAACGAGAGCTTTTTGCTGGAAAACAAGGATACCAGCTGAGATAATTGTTGTCTAAGGGTAGACTAGGAAACTAGGATACTAGGAACTCTTGTGTACAAAATTATCATGGTGGAGTTGTCCATTGGATTGATTATCCAATTTGGACGTCGTGATTTTTTACCCAATTGGGTTTTGCACGCTAAAATTGATTGTGTCTTCTTTATCTCTTATCTTCATATTATTGCTTTGAGTTTGATTTTAAATTGTGAATTATTTTATTAAGACTCACTAGACTTTGTCAGCTTGTTCATTAACCCAATTTGTTTGCAATTTGTCTGTCTGTGAAGATAATCAAGATCAGACTTCGAAATAGAATAGAAGATCAATTTATTGATGATTATTTGATTACATACATTGAAAAAGAAATTGTTTTGAGTTTTAGCACATATTCAATTTTAGATGATTTTAACAATATGAAAACACGTAGAGTAAGAGTCAAGTGAAGTGATCTTAATTTCTGTAATAATTTTTTTAAAATTTTTTATATATTAGATTTGTATTGTCTTCAAAGTACTTTTATTTATGATATTATTTTCTTTTATATTCGTCCCCTCTCAATAAAATTCATGCGTCCGCTACTCCACCCACAATACACCGTAACCAATCATTTCTCCAATGTTTTAGAATTTATAGATTCACTGCATCCAAAGCTCTCCAACAACACATAATGTAACTCAATTTTGTGAACTATATTTGCTGTCTATTACTAAAATTGGCTCATGATACTTGCACCACTATTGGTTGCATCTTGTAAAACTCTTAGTAATACAAAGAAAAATAATAAAGTAAACCTTGAACTATGATTAGCAAAGATATCGAGAAAAAGCACAATCAAGCATTTTGATGTTGGGATCAAAGGCAACATCAGAATGCAGATTCCTTGAATTTGCATGTTCATTTTGGCCTTCAAAATCGCATAATTGAATAATTTGAGCAACATTTGATAATGTAATATGACATAAGCCAAGAGACAAATACTAGGGAAAAATTAAAAGAAAATATTTTAAGACCATATTCTTCAGAGACAGGAATGAATTACTTATTAATGAAAAATAATTGAAATTGCTTACTAATCAATTTATGTGAAATGACATATATCATAAGCTGTTAGGGGAATTAACTTTTTCATGGAGCCTATCTCTAATAATATAATCTCAATATATTAAAGTCAACCAACCACCATCTGAAATTTCAGAAAACTATCCAATTATTCACTACCTTCTGTCAAATAAACCATATCATTTTTCTTTTTAACACAAACTTCAAATTCATTAAACATAAAATCTTTAAATTTGGCTTGATCATTTGATTTCTTCATAGAAATCTTTGGAAAAAAATAGATTAGGCAACCTAATGGGATTCTGCAAATAAGAAATAAAAAACTAAGTAATGAATAATAATAATAATATAAAATCATGAAAAATTTCTTACGAAATATTTTAAAAAATATACAAAATCATGTTAATATTCACATATAGAAGTCTTAATAAGGTTTATGAATTATTTTGGTTAAAGTTAAATATGAGTCTCTATTGAATCTATGTACCTGAATTCATTCAATTAAGTACATAAATCACTATTGACTTTTTTTTCATAAAAATGAATCCATTCAGCTGAATGCATGGAATATATTAGTCTATAATATGATGGAAAAAAAATTGACAAACCATTATTACAATAAAATATGCAACTTTATTCAAGCAGAATCGGAAGGAAGAAATTTCTATAAAATAATACCTATTGTCATACATGTGTTTCATATCCTCATCCATTTTTTCTTGACAATTGAAAATAATATAGAAGAAAGAAAGAATAAGGGTTATCTTCAGGTTGAACAGGGATAAAAATAATAATGGAAAGAGAAGTCATTTATATAAAAAAAAGGGCAACAAATGCAACAATTAAAACAAATTGATACAATTAAGAGACAAAACAAAAGGACAATAGATGTATTTCAAACAAATCAAGCGAAGAATTGAAACATTTCACTGGCAAAATGCACCGATAAAGTTTCCATTAATGGTAGAAAAAAGAAACGATGTAATTATTAATGTCTATAAGTAAATTAAAAAATAAAAAATTAATCAATCATCACTAAATAAATAAATGATATAATTAAATTGCATTAAAACACATAATTAAGAGGGAAATTGAATAGCACTAAATTACAACATGAGATAGGATGAGAGCAATCTAGAATAAGAGCCAATAATATTTTTTTCCTTTTTGATATATGGAACATAATATTATTGTGAAATAAAAGAGCAATTGTAAATAAATAAAATCAAATTAGCAAAAGCTTTTTGTTAGAAAAATGAACAACAATTGAATCCTAAAAAAATAAAAAGATAAAAACTATAATTGCACAAAGAGGAAAATGAAAATAGAGGGAAAAAGGAATATGACATACCTTTGGTGGCATTAAAGTGTGTGTGTGTGTGTTTGTGTGCGTGCGTTCGAGTGAGTAAGTGCATGCCTGCATGTGTGTGTGAAAAGAAATGGGAACGAAGATTATGATTATCAATAAGTTATAGTCATGTAATGTCCATTTGAAGAAAATCATCCAAAAAATAATAGTCAACTTTCTTTCAATGGAAATAATAAAAATATGAAATATCAAATCATATTTGGAACCAATGAGCGAGTACACAACAAAATGAAGGTGTTAGATGATCAATAGAATAAAAAATCCAAGAAACAATACTTAAATGAAAAAAAAAAGATGAATTACCTGACTTCAACCTGATACAATTAAATGTTTGAATTTCAAATTCAAATTGTCACAAAATAAATGACTTAGTGAAATATAGAACATTTAACCAATAAAAAAAACTTCATAAAAGAACTAAAAAATGTAGAAGTGTCTTTTATTTCTCATATTCCAACATGTTCCCTCTTGTTACTAGTGGTTTCTACCTATTCTTATTGACCCAAATATTGGTGCATGCCCTCCAATGTTTGGATTGAGATGCGTAGTCAGTGTAGCTAACTTATTTGAAAAAGGAAAAAAAGCTACAAATAATTTAATTGAAGAGACAGAGGATGAAGAAAAAATGGCTAGTACCTCTCCACATGGTACAAATTGAGAAAACTCACCATAATATAACATAAAGATGGGAAGAAGTGAATTGAATTGATAATTAAGAGCGTTGGGGAGAAAACAAAGCATCAAATAGAAAAGAGAAGGGATAATGTGGAAATCATTGAATGCAGAGTAAAAATTGAAGATTAATTAAGAGGTAGAAGAAAATTGAATAGATGAAATAAGGTGAGATAAGAAAAATACAGTAACATTAAAGAAATTGAATGATTATGTGGAAATTGAATGATTATGTGTATTTATTTAGATAAATGTGTTGGCATTAATGAAAATAAATAACAAAGATTTTTTCATAGGCTTAAAAAATAAATTAAAGAGTCCCAAGCAATTATTCTAAATAGTTGAATATGAATACACAATTATAATGAAAATGGGGAGTTATAAATAATTGATAGAGAAATATGGAAAAGCAAAATGGTATGGGAGAATAAAGTGAACGTTTTGGAGGAAAAAATTTACTGAAGAAATAAGAACTTTTATATATACACTAGATAATAGATTTTACATAACAATGTTTTATTTATATTTATATAATTTGAAATGAATATTAATAAAACAACAATGATTAAATTGAGGATCATGCCTATATATATTTTTGGCCTTAGGAAAAGTTTGTAGGTGTGTATTATCTATTTTCACTTTATTCTTCCACTTTTTTGTGTAAAATTTGTTAATTAAAATTTAATATTCAAGTAATATTTTTCACATTTCATTCAAAAATAATTTATTCTACTATATCTTGCAATATAAATGATCTCAAATTGAATCTAAAAAAACAATTTTGAATATTGTTTTTGCAATGACAACAATTGCAAGTATTTTAATTATATTTTATAAACATTATATGCTTATAAACATTTTATTATTAATTTTTATGTTATTATTTCTTTTAATATCTTCAATTTAGGGAGAAAAGTTAAGATCAATAATATCAAATTAATACTCACTAAAACTTAAATTTAGTTCAAGATAAATGTAATATTTTTTCAATTCACTTTCTTTTAAAATTTGCAATTATTATGATTTAAATAAAAAGTACAAAGTAATTTTATATTTTACAATAAGAAAAATGTGCAATCTTGCCACTCTCATTTTCATCAAAATATACATCATATTGTTTTTTTATAAAATTTAATCACTATATTCGTTTTAATATGATTATTTTTATTTAAAGTAAATGGAAACTAGTTTTTCTATAATTTTCAAATGAATTATAAACTTATCAAATGATTTATAATATATCTATGTGTATACATATATTAAAATTTTATAATTTTACTAACAAAACAATAATAAATAATATAATAAAATATATTACCTAATAATTTAAATTTAAATTAATTTTTATAAATATTTATAAAATTAAGAACTTGGTGGGAGGCCTAAGGCAATGGCCTAATGGGCCTTACCATTGCCACGACAATGATTAAAATAATTACAATATTCTTATTCTTCTTAGTTTTGTCTTTTTGATGTTTTTGTCAATTTATCTATCCTTCAAAATTAATTTCTTTATCTTGACATTTTAATATAACATTTGTTGTTGAGATTAATTTAGACAAATATTTCAATTATGTTTAATTAATAGTTTAAATTATCTTTATCAAAACCAATTGTATTCGATTTTAAAATATATAAACAGGTTATATACTAGCTAAAAATATATATAATCAAATTCAGGTCGTTGTACGTGCCTTAATGCCAAGCTTCTTGCTGAAGAGGCATTTACATTGGTCTAATTTCTTCCATATTGTAATTCCAATAAAGAAATTGTCAGGTAGAATTATAAAAACTAATGTTTTCAATGTACTTGCAATTCTTTTATCAACTTATTATTGGGTCGGTGACATGTTTTTTTTTTTTTTTTAATTCTCAAGTTGATGTTTCCAAGTTATGTCATGTGTGTCCTCACATTAATCTTTAAAAAAAATTATCAAAATAATTAATCTTAAAGTCCCCCCCCCCTCCATCATTTTAGTCTTCTAAAAAAATTGTTATAAAATTAGTTCTTTAAATATTTAATTTCTCACTAAATTAGTAGATGAAATTAACTTCTTTTATTGCCATTTTAATTCTCCATAAGGATCAATTTGCTAAGGGCACTAGTCAGCCAAATTCATAGTTTATTAACAAACATTAAATCCAAAGATTTTTTCAATAACGCTGCAATACAATTGAGTATCATAACTCCGAGCTCAAATATGTGATACAGCAGCAATTGGTATTTTTGTGTGTGTGTGTAAAATGAGTAATTATTTAATTATTAAAAAAACGTGGTGAATCAAAACAACATAGGCTACTCTGCGTTATTATAATGGATGAGGGACACGCTGAGGATTCATTCTTACGATTTGTCACATATATTTGGAACATACTTTTATATTTTCATTTAATGAGTTTTATTCTATTGAAAAAATCGTTTTTATTATAATGTATTGCAACTCAGTTAAATAATTTTGAAAATTTTCTTAATTATTTAATATACTAGAAACACAATAATAATAATAATAATAATAATTTATTATTATTATTATTATTATGTTTTTACAATAAATAGCTGCAATTTGAAAATCTGACAGCGAAATATAACAACTCTACATCATTTTTTAACGGTCTTATCTTATTTGACTATAAATTTCCACTCCACAATCAATATTAACTAAAAAACAATATATATTATATAAAAGGTTAAACATGGAGGTAAATTTTAGGTTTTAGTTTTAAAATTTATAAAAATAACAAATACTTTTTAGATTTAGTTTTAAAAAAATTAAAACCAATTTTTAAAATATGATTAAGTTCAAAATAAACTCATTTTAAAAGTTTTATATTATAATAAAATTAGGTTAAGAGAATTTTTATGTGAGGGAACAACAATGGTAATGGTGGTGGTGTCAACCGTAACAATAAAGATACAAGTGGTTGTTATGGTGACAAAAACAATAGAAGTGATGGTGGTGGATAGTAGGGATGTCGATGGTGTTTGTGACAATGTTGATGGTAGTAGTGGTGTTGATGGTGACATACAATGAAGGCAATGAAAGATAGTATTGATGTAATGGTGATATAAATGGTGGTGGTAGTGGTGACAATGGTTGTTGCGGTGGTGGTGACATTGGGGTGGTGACAATAATAGTAATGTTGGTGGTGTCGATGGCCGTGGTAGTGGTGGCAACGGCGACATTGGTGGCGATTATGGCAGCAACGTTGGTGGTGATAGTAGTGATGCAATGATGGTGGTGGCAGCAATGTTGATGATAACGGTGACAAATATAATATTGGTGGCGGTGGTTATGATGGTAACAATGCCTGTGGCAATGACAATAACGATAGTAATAGTTGTAGTAATGTTGAAGGTCATGGTGGTTACGGTAATGGTAATGGTAGTGGTGTTGGTGTCAACAACTATTAGTAGTTGTGATGATGATAGTAGTAGTAATGTTAGTGATGATGGTAATGGCGATGACAGTAATAGTAATAGTGTTAGTGTCAACAATCAATGCTAGTGATAGTGAATAGCGGTGGTGACAATAAAATGTATCATTGTTAAATGTGAAAAATATATGTTTTTTTAAAATTAAACCAAATTCAGAAAACATTTTTCTTGATTTTGAAAACGAGTGTAAAAGTATTTAAAAATGAATTAAAAATTATTTCACTTTCATTTTTGTCAAACATATTTTGTTTTTAAAATCACATTTGAAAACCAAAAAAATAAAAACTCACAATCATCCCAAATAAACTAAGTTTTTTTTTTATTTCTATAAAAAAATTATTTACTTCTACAACTTATATTTATTAAAAATAATGTAATTTCAGTCCTTCTTTAGAGACTAAAATACATGTTCTTATTTATATATAAAAAATAAATAAATTTCTCAAATAAAAAAGAAATGTATAACAAATAAGAATTGCTGGGAAACATCTCTTTCTTCCCCAAAATAAAAAGAAAAATAATTAAATAGGCTCACATTTTCTTTTTCTTCCCGTTCCTTTTTAGGCCCTACTAAATAAAGAAAATATTAGTCATAAAAAAAATAAAGAAAAGATTAAGTTTTTATGTCTTTTCTTTATACCAATCAAAATGAAAGTATATTAAATGGGTATTCGGTGGGATCACTTATTTGACACAAGAGAACCTCAATCAACCTCTTACAAACAGACGATTAGGCTCATGATAAAATAAAACTATTTGATTAAGGAAAAAGTGAGATTTAGGCAATTTAACCCCCATTTAAGAAGAATTACCTAGATGATAATTTTTGCATAAAGGTCCATTATGCAAGGACAAAAAAGATTTATATAAATAAGAGGAAACTCATGCAATAATCACTGTTCATTTTGGCATAATGTACATTCTTTACTATCCTTACTGCTCAAGTCGAACACTAACTTTAGGTATCTTCATTCCGATTCACCGCACTTGGAGCATACTGGAGAAAAGACAAGTAAAAATATCCCTCAAACGGAAGAGATAATGTTCATTATTATTTGACATCAACATAAAGTTTAAAAACACTTCATCTCCTCCTGCAACCTACCACCATCGGATGCCACTAGATGTAAAACCTTTATTATATTATTTTACTCATTACGTTCGTTGAAATTGGAAGCAATTTGTATAAGAATATTCCAAAGTACGAAGGTATTGTAGCGAGTGTGTCCGTGTGTGTATAATAATATAATTTCTTTTTACTGTTTCATTATACTGAAAATTTGAATTCATATTTTAAAATTTGAAAATATATCAAATAATCAATATATATTTTACATAAATTTGAATACTCTATTTTAATCATTATATACTAATACTAATTTAAATAATATCACTTTAAGTAATATTATAATTGATAAATTTCAATAAATAATATCATAAAAACGGGGACAAAGACAAACTATGACATAAACGGGTAGACAGACCTCGCCATCGCCACCAACCTTTTTTCTTTCCTTTTTTTTTTGTCTAAAACATTTTTATTTTTGGGTAAGAAAAAAAAATCCGCTTGATTTATTCAATGAAGTTAAGAGTTAGTCGCTTTCTCTGTGTATCCCTGCCCGCGGGCAGAGTCTCTCTCGTAATTCCCCCCCTCTCGCGCTGCCCGAATCTGCATCGGGCAGCACCTGCAACAACAACCGCGCTTCAAACGGTTTCACCTCTCCGAAACAGAGGAGAGAGAAAGCTCCTCACGCTATAAATACCCTCGCGCTCCCTCAAATTCCACCTCGCAAACATTTCTCTCGTTGAAAATGCGCTTCTCGCAGCTCGGAGCGAAAAAACAAAACCGCATTTGTTTGCATTTGTTTTAATTTCTTCGCTTAAGCGCTCTAGTAGGTGGTGTTGGTTGTTTGGTGCATTTGCTTTTGATTTGGAATAGGAAGAATGTGGAAGGTTGTGCGATTCGCGGCGGCCAGATCGCGGCGGTTCTCGACGGCGATTCCCGGTCCATGCAAGGTTCACAAGCGCGGCACTGATATCCTCCACGATCCTTGGTTCAACAAGGTTCACTCACTGTCTTTTCATCTTCAACTTCGCCTTCGATCTACACTGTTTTTTTTTTTAATTTCATTTCGCTAACTCTTTTTATTTAGTTGTTCTTTTTTATGTTGATGAATTTGTTTGTTGTGTTAGTTTAATTTGTTTGGCTGGAAGGAAAGTAACTTTAACCTGAAAAGAGATGGAAGGGCAAGGTTTTCATAAGGAATAATAAATAATAAAATTTTACTTTATTTGGATGAAACTGCGCGGATCATTTTGCTAACTCTTTTTATTCTTACTTTTTCAGAGGACACCAAAGTGTATGTTTGGATTTCAATTGAGAGGACTCAAAAGTGCTTTTACTATTAAAGCAACAAAATTTTTCTTCTTTGTGTGCATTGAAATTCACAAAAATACTTTCCTAACTTTTATCCAAAGTCCAAACATTGCAGAATTAATTCAGATACATTTTTTTTTAAAATAATTTAATGACATCATGAATGATTTTTCCGTATCAAATTATGGCTCTGTGGTTTGGTTTATTTGAGGAGCAAGTATGTAACTATGTTACTCGTGTGACATGCATGAAATTGTATGAATGTGGAATCTAAGGTGAAGAAAATTCTTTAACGTCACCTACCTATTGATATTTTACATGATATCTGATTTAAGTTAGTTTGGATAAATGCTGAATTGATTCATTACAAAATTCTGTTTATTGAGATAAATATATTATGTTTACTATCTGATATAAAAAAATGCAAGTTACTCATGGCTGTGCTTGATCATTGTTTGGGATCCTGAAACATATTTATTTATTAAATTCTTGATATGTAGGATACTGGGTTTCCTTTAACTGAAAGGGATCGATTGGGGCTTCGCGGCTTGCTTCCTCCTCGTGTCATTTCGTTTGAGCATCAATATGATCGGTTTAGTAAGTTTTAAACCGAAGCTTTTGATGCTATATACATATGTTGTTCAGTCTCAGTAATTTTTGCTTGCCCATCTTTAGACTGCTAGTGTGGATTCATGTTTGTTCCTTCTTTGGTGATATTTCATAGCTGTAATATATTATTATTTTTCAGTGAATTCATATAGATCTTTGGAGAAGAATACACAGGGCCAATCAGATAGATTTGTTTCTTTATCCAAATGGAGGATCTTAAATAGATTGCATGACAGGAATGAGACTCTATATTACAGAGTGAGTTGACGATGAAGTTGGCTTTCTAATGTATGAATACATCATAAAAATTATCATTATGTAATATTTATGTTTTTTACCTTTTATGCTCTTCAGGTTCTTATTGATAACATCAAAGAGTTTGCTCCAATAATCTATACTCCTACAGTTGGGTTAGTGTGTGAAAATTATTCAGGGTTATTTAGACGCCCGCGTGGAATGTATTTTAGTGCCAAAGATAAAGGAGAGATGATGTCAATGATCTACAACTGGCCATCTGATCAGGTATTGAACTTATCTTGGTAAAATGCGGCATTCCTTTTCTTTTCATTCATGATAGAAAATGGAATTGACATTTTTCTATCCATTCTTCCCTTCCAATAATATCTACACTTGTGAGTGTTAAAACTATTGAAACTATTGGAATTCTCTAATTCTGTGGCCGAGTTTAGTAAATTTTGCTTTCCCTGATGGATAAACTGGAATTCAACTAGCATGGATATTGTTGTATTTTTGTTTTGTAGAAAACAAATCTTTATATGTTAAAATTTGGAAGATTTGTCAAGGAACCAAAGAAGTTTCATCTTATGTGGATCCATTTATTGCATTATTAGTGTCACTGAGGACTTTTCTTGGACATCAATGTTACTGTAGCTTCCTATGCTTTTTTTATGTATCTATATAAATTTTACATGTATTCCCTGTTAGAGAAAGGTTTATGTAGGTATTAGGTTTATAAAATAGAGGGGAGGTAGTTGAAAAAATAGGAAAATCTAGAGGATGGAATATTTTATTCCTGTTTCATTAAGTGACATTATTCTATACTGTTGAATTATCTGCCTTGCATGATAATGATACTTGTTTTAAATTTTTTTATTGAAATTTTTTAGTGATTTAGGTATTGAGTTGTGATTTTGGTTACTTCATTTCTTCTGACTTTACCTGACTTCAATGAAAAATGTTGTGGTAACTGGGTACAGTTCATTTATTATGTATATGCCTTTCTATAATTTAGGAGCTTTTTGGTTCAGTGAGTAGCAAACTTGCTCCCTGGCTTCATTTATTATTGGTTATAATCATCTCTTTTCCTTGTTTCAGGTAGACATGATTGTCTTGACAGATGGTAGTCGTATTCTTGGCTTGGGTGACCTTGGAGTTCAGGGCATTGGAATACCTATAGGAAAACTTGACATGTATGTTGCTGCTGCTGGTATCAACCCTCAAAAAGTATGTTTTTTCCCCTGCCTTTCTCTTTGTATCTTTAATTTTCTCTCAACTTCCACTTTCTTCATGTTTGGTATAATTTTGTAGTCAATATTTGAAATATTAGCATACATCATGCGATATAAGTTAAGAATTGTTACCTGGTGGCCTAGGACTCAGATAGATTTTTTTATTACTGTGAAAGGGATAGATGCATTTTTTTGAAGAGTGGGTTGGGTTGTCAACTCTTTTATGATGCTATAAAAATATAGTTTTGCTTATGTTTAGTATTTGTATGTTTATCTTTTGCAGTTACATACTTAATCAACAAATGAAAAGAAAATGAGTTTATGAATCTTGACTTTGTTATAAACTTATAATTATTGATTTTGAATAATATTTTAATTTTAATTTTCTTTTCTTTTTAACTGCAACTTTGTAATGCTAGTAACTCTGGTTTAACTTATGTCTTATACAGTATGTTGTTTTTCCAATTGTTTCAGATACTTCCAGTTATGTTAGATGTTGGCACAAACAATCAAAAGCTACTCGAGGATCCCCTTTGTGAGTAGAACTCAATTATTTTTCTTGCTTATTTCTATAGTTGTCGTTTGTTTCACTTTTTCATTTACCATGAACATATTTGCTTTGTAAACCGAGGAAGATGTCATGTTTTTCAGTATCCTAGATTATGTGGTTGCAATTGAGTAATATAATATTGTAGGTAATGGCTTTACTGCTTTTGTTTGCATAAGTATATCTGATTAACTTATGCTCCAATGATGTGTTGGAGTGGGATTTTTCAATTACTTTGACATTATTGATCTCTTGAGCATGCAAAAAGCTAATATGGTAATTCCTTGTATTTGACATCATAAAAGTTACTGTATTTTGACATCATTTTCATGTGTCAGATTTAGGAGTTCGGCAACCTAGGTTGGAAGGTGAAGAGTATCTATTGATTGTGGATGAATTCATGGAAGCTGTACATGCTCGATGGCCTAAGGCTATTGTGCAGGTTTGTATTATTGTTAAAACATGTTTCTCTCAATGTTCAGTTTAGTATTACTCATTTAGTATAAGGATGATTGATTAATTTTTTCAGTTTGAGGATTTCCAAATGAAGTGGGCTTTTGAAACCCTGAAACGATATCGAGAAAGGTTTTGCATGTTTAATGATGATATACAGGTGAGAAAGTGATACTGTATTTTGCTAACATTTAAAATCTTCAGTGTGTTAAGTAATGCACTGTGTTCTTGAAGTGACTTCTAAATATCAATTTTCCTTTATTTTCATTGTCCAATAGGGCACGGCTGGTGTTGCACTTGCTGGACTATTGGGAACTGTTAGATCTCAAGGTCGACCATTGTCTGATTTTTTGAAACAAAAGATAGTTGTGGTTGGAGCTGGGAGGTACTTGCAAAACTAATTTTGATCTAATCCTTATTGGGTATCCAGTTTGTTTTGTTGTTCTATCATGCTCCTCATTATTGATACTTTCTGCTTTAACATGGCTGCCAAAAGACTGTCCAGTTCTGTTTCATGTGAAACTTTTTTGTCTGGTGGGCAGTGCAGGGCTTGGTGTTCTTAGCATGGCTGTCCAGGCTGTTTCAAGGATGTCAGGGGGCAATGGAACAGCTGCCAACAGTCAATTTTTTTTAATTGATAAAGATGTATGCCTCCATTGTCTTTACTTTCATTGTTAATGCTTTAAGTTGCAGCTCTCAAAAAACAAAATTGTATTCATAATAATATATGATCTAGTTCCCTCATGATTTTGGCTCAACTTTGTTATCCAAATATTTATCATTTTTTATCATCAAATTCTGTCTTAATTTGTCTCCATTTATATGGTTAACATCATAATACATATTTGCTTATGAAATCCTCTTTTGGATTCTGTTATTTCAGTGTATGCGTGTGGTTCAATTGTTGTTATGATATACGTCTGCTAATAATGATGTGATTCCTGAATGCAGGGTCTTGTCACGACAGAAAGGAGCAATCTAGATCCAGCTGCAGTTCCATTTGCCAAAAATCCAAGAGATCTTGAAGGGCTTTCAGAGGGTGCTAGTATAATTGAAGTGGTAAATGCTACAGGATTTTTTCAAGAAAAACACCATTGGCTTTCATGTTATTATTTATATTTTTGTTATTATATACAAACAATTATTTTTCTATAAGAGGATACTTAAATGATGCTAATATTAAAGAATAAAGATTATGCATACTCATTGATATCCATGCTTCAATTGTTGAATCTAATGATCTTTAGGTTAAGAAGGTTAAGCCACATGTGCTCCTTGGATTGTCTGGAGTTGGTGGTGTTTTCAACACAGAGGTAATTACCTTTCATATTATAATACATGCTCTTATTATGTTATATTCCTCAGTGAAGTATATTCCATTAAATGAAATAGACATGTTTGAAAATGTCTTGTTTTGACATCGTTTGGTTCTGCATCCTTCATTTTATTGTAATTGGGTTTCTTCATTTTAATGGTTGAGATTCAACTCAGGTGCTTAAGGCAATGAGAGAATCTGTTTCAACAAAACCTGCTATCTTTGCAATGTCTAATCCCACCATGAATGGTTTGTTTGTACATGGCTCATTCAGCACTCACGATTGTTTAATAATGTCCATGTTTTTCATTTTGACTATTGTTTTGTTATCATTGTGACAGCTGAGTGCACTGCTATTGAAGCTTTCAGTCATGCTGGAGAAAATATAGTGTTTGCAAGTGGAAGCCCTTTTGAAAATGTAGATCTTGGTAATTACCACTTTGTAATATGATTCATTGGTTTTGAAGTATCTTGTCTAGTTCGAACTTTCTTCAGCTATGGAGGCTTTATTATAGGATGAATCTTGTTGCTATATAGTTTCATTGTTCATTTCAATATTATGTTTTAACACAACCTCCAAATGAATTTTTATACAGGAAATGGAGAAGTTGGCCATGTAAATCAAGCCAACAACATGTACCTGTTCCCAGGGTAGGCCTGCCTTTGTGGCTTATATTTTTGCACGGATCATGCCACTCAGTGGAAACATTGGCATAATTTCTACTGCAACATTTCATTTCAGGATTGGTTTGGGGACACTTCTCTCAGGTGCTCGTCATATAACAGATGGAATGTTGCGAGCAGCAGCCGAATGGTATATATTATGTGGGCACTTGTTTTGTTCTACCAAAAGATTTTAGACTTGGCATGAATGGAAGTTTAGTGAATTAGTTTCTTGGATGTTTGTAGGGCTGCTCTGGTGTTATTAGGCATTACAATTGAGCAGTCTGACCTTGTCTTGTGTGTTATCTAATTATTTTGTCTGTTTTCTACCTCCTTTTTTTGAAATGTTTTCTTTACAAGTCCTGACGTCTGGGCCATTCTTTTTTCTAGCCCAGTAATGCTTGTGTGCAAAATGGTGAGGATTTTTATGTTAACTGTTAAGTAGTAAATGTTAACATACATGATTGTCCTCTGCACTCTCCATAAGCTCTCCACTACTTTTCATCTTCAGCACATGTCCTCTAAAATTTATATGGTGAAAAGCTTATTAATTTTTGTGTGAATACGTTGCCACTCAGTAGTAAATAACTTCCCCTCTGATACTCAGTGCCTTTTAAATAAATTACTAACATGCTGTCATCCTCTCAGCCTTGCTTCATACATGACAGATGATGATGTCCAGAAAGGAATCTTGTATCCATCCATTGACTGGTAATGTTCCTCTTTTTTTCCTTGTTATCATTTGATTTTTATTTTCTCATGCCTCTCCTTTTCTCTGGCTCCTTTCTGAGCTACCAAGAGAAATAAAAGTCCATTCGTATAGACACACTAAAACCAATTCTGAGTATTGCATTTGGATGCCAAGTACGGTGCTAAATCTAACTAATAGTTTTAGTTTACTCATCCCTTATCAAATATGTTTAACAATTTCCCTAATATCATGTTTTAATATGGTTAAGACTTAAGAAGACATTTACCCAAAAATTTTAAAAGAAACAATGATCTGGGTATTTAGTGGTGTTGGCAGCTAATAAATGGTTCTCAATAGTTGATGTTGTGGCCTTCTCTAATCAATGCTACTTTGTTCTACAGTATACGAGATGTTACAGCAGAGGTTGGGGCTGCTGTTGTATGTGCAGCAGTTGCAGAAAAGCAGGCTGAAGGACATGGTGATGTAGGGTTCAAAGAGCTAGCGAACATGTCAAAAGTATGGAAAACTCTGATTACTCACTGATAACACATTATATTCTTGTTGAGTTGACTGTTATATTTTTGCATGCTATCAGGGGATAGTGAACTGTTCAAGATTAAATGTTGCAAATTGGCGAGATCCCGTATTTTTTGCTGCTGTTAACTCATGCTTGTTGCTTTGGTTGCAGGAAGAAACTGTGGAGTACGTTAGAGGCAATATGTGGTACCCTGAGTATTGCCCTCTTGTTCATGAAAAATAAACTTTTATGAAGGCCTTTTGCTATTGATATCTCAGTTCCGCGCAACCAAGGCGTATAATATTTTGATTTCTAATCTTAGCAATTTATGACTAGCAAGGTTTTGATAGTTGAAGGTCAATTGGTGAGAAGGGGAGTGAGAGATATCCTCATTCATTGCAGCCGTGAATTGTCTGTGTAATGGCGCCCTCCCTTTCTTTTAGTGTGTGTTTGGATTAGCCTTTGTAGAATTGATTCGAGATAAACATGATTTTATGATTTTAGAATAAGGTGATTCAAGAAGCTTCATAAGCATTATAGACAGTTGTTAAGTTCTGTTTCTCTCAAATCATGAAGTGCATTAGGGTTCCTTTCCTTATTAACACTTACAAGCGTGCAATTCATGAATTGCCACATTATTATTCTAGTTAATAATGAATTCTTTCCAAAAATGAATAATAAATTATTTGAAAGATACTTAGAGGTAATGTAAATGATTTAATTATTTGATATTATGAACGAAGAAAATGTTGTATATTTTGGATGAGAGAAATGTAACACTGTAAAACACTATTTTTTTTTTAATTTACCATGGTTGATTGAAATATGCTGCCATTCAACTCACTAACAAATGAGCAAACTTCAAATATTAGTCAACTTGTCAAATATGGAAGTACACTCTCATTTATAGAATTCCTCAAGTAAAGCCCGTTCTAATTTCTACTAACTAGTTCTAATTTCTATTAACTAATAATGTTGATGGCTAATCCAAATTTTTAGAATCCTCAAGTTGGGCAGTCACTTCCCGCATTCAAATTTTACATTAAAATGTAAAATAACATTTTGGATTAGTCTTTTATGAATGTAAAAGTTCACATTTTGAAAGGTTAATCCAAAATGAAATTTTAGAAGACTTGACTCTCTTGAGTTTGGTCTCAATTTGTGAAGAGAGATTTCACTAAAAGTGACAAGTCAAATTTTTAGACATATTAATTATTAACAAAGTGAATGATATTCCATATCAATAACATATTAATCAAAATAAGCAAAGACTCAAACAAACTAAAGACCCAAATTACAACTTAAACTAAGAGAAAACCCAATCTAGGATTTACACTTGGATCCTTATCATTTATTACAATTAAAACAATTAAAATAAGTTTAAAAATACTCAAATAAAGTGTAAAAAAAAAAAAAGGTTGTAAGCCCATTGCTCACATGTATTTAAGCCGAATTATAAATTCAAACCCTTTACTTATTTTCCTTTTAGATCCTTTTGGTTCAATTGAGAGGTCATTCCTCTTAGCTCTTTCTTCTCTTTTGGAGGACCTTCCTTCATCTAAACATCACACAACTCATTAACCACCACATATTGAAGTAAATATAATAATAATAGAATTATTATATTAAATTATAATTTCTTACAATTATATGTTGACCTGTATAAAAACATAAACCTATTAGTTTATTTAGAAATAGTTTTGTTAATTTATTTAAACAACATTATTACCTACAAAATAAATTTTTAAGTGAAGTTTTTGCAGTAAAAGAAAAAAGAAAAGTTAAGTTTTGGGAGAAACTGCACTATCTTCTCTCAAGTTTTTTTTAAATGACATTTATATCTTGTCTAGTTCTTTAAAAAACACTCACCTCTCTAAGCGTGATAAATGGTGTGTCACTTTATTAAATACATAAGCGAGATGGGTGTTTGTTTAGAAACTAGAGTTCGTGATCTAGTCTTTGACCAGTACTGTGATCCGACTTAAAAACTATAGTTTGAGTAACATTTAAGAACACCATAGATTCTTTGTAAAAAAAAAAAAAAAGACAATGACCTTAGAGGAGGTGATGAGTTTAATTTTTCCTAAGTTCTTTTTTAGAAAAATTAGACTAACTTTTTTTAAAAAAATTATTAAGTTAATAAATTAACTTCAAGGTTTAGAACTGAAATAAGCCACATGCACTTGTTTTCAGAAAAGATTGACTTAAACATATCTCGTTTTCATCCATATCTAAAAGTCATAGACATGAAGTTTTTTAACGGTGACATCAAAATTTAAAACTGTAACTTTATATAAATTATATAATTCCTTATTATCCTGTAAAATATATCGACAAAGAAAGAAAATGAGTGCATCTTACGTGTGACATGATCGCTAAACATTACATGTCTGTATAAAATTTTGAGTTCTGTCCATCGTATGACAGGATTTTCGAATTACTTTATTTTTCTAGATCATAAACCGCATGTGTTTTTCAATCCATTTTATCGATCAGAAGTTAATTCTATTCACGATGTATGCTTATTGTTGGATAAGAAAATTTTACACGTACAATAAGATCGAACTATGATTCTGCCGCTAAATATGTAACTTTGGAAACAATTACATTGAATTGCTAACAAATAAAGATTGATACATGAGAGTAGTTTGTTTCCTACGCTATACATCTCTTGTTTAAAAAAAGAAGAAAAAGGTTAAACTTCTAATTACTTTTAAATACTGGTATATTCTATTTAGAACGATCTCAATCTTTAAAGTATTAGAAGTTGCGTGAATTGACCAACAATAGTATTTTAATTAGTGCATGTACTACCATTGATCAACAAACAACTACTCGTAACCATTATGGCAGGTTTGAGCCAACAAAAAAACTTCAGAATGGACAATTTTTTGCTGAATTGAGACAATTAATGTAGAACTTATATATGGTAGTCCTTCTATAAAATTATAATAAAAGAAGGCTAGGAAATATTAAAATGAAACTTGATGGAAATATCTTAGTCTATCTTTTTACGCTTGACAATAAAAAAGTGAAATTTGATTATTCAAGAAAACTATATTTCGTCTTATGATGATGATGATGATGGACTAGTAGTAGCACGCGATTCTCACATTGTTTTTATTTCTGACTTTAATTTAGATTTTTCTTTAGTAGATACCAGAAATATATTTTAGGAGGTAATCTTATTTGAACTAAGTAGGTCTGAGTTTAATTTAGATTTAAATGTACGTATTGGAATTATAATGTAAAGAATATGATAATTTAATTTAACTAACTTAGATAAGAAGACATATTTTAATTATCAATACGATTTTATTTGTATGAGATGTAAAATGTAAATAATAAATTAGTAATCAATAGCAGCCATTATTTTTTGTTATATTCTTATCATTTAATACTGCAATATCTTTTCCATGTAAAATTGAAGGATGGATATGCTATATTGCCATACACATGAACGTTGATATAGATTGGGGTGTTGAGAAGTCATATCACCAATGAAATATATAACTTCTACGTCTATATGAATTTTACCTAACTTAATTTTTGAAGCCAAAATTTTACTTAACTTAAAAACTGGTGTTAAAATTTGGAAAGCTTAACATATTCAGATTTTATATATTGTTGGTCTGTTTTTTTAGCTCAATGTTTCTCACTTAATTAAGTAAAGGGAAAAGATACGGAAACATAAAATACCAAAAAGCAATCTCAATATAAAAATAGAACAATAAATAAACTCAAGATCTACCAAATTGGAACTTGGAAGTTTTCCATGTACTATACGGATATCTTAAAATTTATAAGAAATTAAAAAAATCATCAATATTGACTAATGGTTAAAAATTATATTTAAGAAAGAAAAAAATATAATAAGCTAGACATATTTTTATTCCTAATAACAAGAAATCTATTTTATTAAATATGAATGAATTAAAAGATAAATTTTTAAAAGTTGAAAAGAAAAATATAGAAACAAATTATTTAAATTGAAAAAATCAATTTATATACATTACTTTTTATTCTACCAAAATTCAAAAATCAAAATTAAAATTTGTTAAATTCGAGGAAATATATTTGAGAATTATAGAAATAACCAAATAGTGTGAAAATGAGATATTTAATGTACAATACTGACAGAAAAAGTAGGTTTAAAAAAATTGTTAAAAATTGAATATTCATATTTAATATATAAGATTATTAATGGATTAGTGTTAAATATTTATTCTAAAAGACAGCATGAAAGGAGGAAAAAATGATTACGCATTGTAAAAGTGACATGAGAATGTCCATACTAGATTAGGTGGAACATTCTTGGATTTTTGTGTTGTCTCTTTCTCTACATGTTGTGGCTCGTCCAGTCAATATAACATCTAGTATTCCATTTCATCATGTGCCACTGTACGTGCAACAAACACTAACAATTTTGTACATATATATCTAGAAGAATGAATAATCCAGTAGAAAAGACGACACAAACTGTAGTAACAAGTAACAACTAACCCATTTGACTAGCCGCCATTTTTTTTTTAATGTTTTTGAGAAAATTTCAACTTTACTTCTTTATATACATATCATCCAACATTCATCTCTCTCCTTAAGACATTCATCAAGTTTCAGCATCTATGACACTGGCAAAACTAAGGTTAATTAGTAGCTTTAATACCACTTCAACTATGTTTATTTATTTTTACAATTTTCTTGGGCCATACATGTAACATGACACAGTATTGTCCACATGCAATGATTCGTTTCTCTTAATTTCTTGCGTAATATGTTTGCATTATTTGTAGCATCAGGTGGAATTGTTATTGTTTGTGGTTGTGATTTCAGGTATGCTGTTGTTACTGGGGCAAACAAAGGGATAGGATTGGAAACTGTTAACCAATTGGCCTCAAATGGAGTCAAGGTGGTGCTCACAGCCAGAGATGAGGACAGAGGCCATGAAGCCATTGAGAGATTGAAAGAGTGTGGTCTCTCTGACTTGGTGATTTTTCACCAACTTGATGTCACTGACTCTGCTAGTATTATTTCACTAGTAGAGTTTGTCAAGACACAGTTTGGGAGACTTGATATCTTGGTAATATAATACTGAATATTCCCAACTGTAGAATTCATTTTCAGTATCTTAATTTTATTTTTTTTAGAAATTGTTGTATGATCTTCATCCAACATATGTCTATGGTCCTTGCCAAACTGTCCGTGATACATAGTTGAATTTCTTAATTTATGAAAAAGAATTAAAAAGACTTTGCTACATATTAAATTACACATGTAGTGATATATCTTGGACTATATATTATTTTATTCTTATTATTCTTTTCCAAATATAAAGGTAAATTGATGAATTTATTGAATTGTGACTTGACTCAACCTGACTTTTGGTCTCTCTAAATATCACCAAGCTTTTTTCTCCCTTTTTCAGAAAGAGTTGGAATCCAGTAAATGTAAAATGTTTTCCTTTCCTGCATGTATAGTTCCTCTTTTAGTCTTCTTTATGCCCCATGATTTTGTATTCCTTTTCTTTTTCTCAATAATATTATAGCGTGCTGAAAATGATAAATGTTAATTGGGGTGTGAAACTAGTTGAAGTTGTAGTATTGTGACGGCTTAACATAGCATTTTGTCCAAAAAAACATGTAAGGTTAATACGTAGGGATTAACACAAGGTCATTGGTTCAGATTTTGTTATCATGATTTTTGTATCAGTGTAACATTGGTGTAGATTTATTTTGTTAATAACTCATTTTTGTGAGAAAATCTAATTAATTATCTTTAGTAGAATTTCTCCTTTCAATTATATTTTTATCATTTACATTCGAAATTTTATTTAAGAAGATAGAACTCAACACTTGTACAAATAACTAATTGATAAATTTTGTTATCATGATTGTAGAATAAAAAACATGAGAATGAAAAAAACTAAGAAAATAAATATAACTTTCTAAAAATGAGAAATCAATGAAAACCTTGTGATAATTTGAGAAACTAAAAATACGTAAAAACATTATAACTATAAAATATATTAGATAATCTTGTGCATAAATTGGACAATGTGCCCCATTTAGTTTGTGTATTGCCCTAAATCCTAATAGGATATGGCTAATCAGCATTTATAATTACTCATAATTCTACACGAAACAGAAATAGAGTACTTGGAATAATTTGCCCAGCTTAACTTTATATGAATGAATCATTTTAACCTTTGAAAAATCCCACATTCTTGTGTAGGTGAACAACGCAGGAATCAGTGGTGTCAATCCATATGAAATGGTCAGTCTGTATTTATTTATTTATTTTTCTAATGTGTGGGATTTATGGTCTATGTGGAGCCTCTATTAAAGCTGAGTTTCTTCTGCATGAATGCAGGAAGGATCAACAATTAACTGGAAGGAACTGGCTCAAACTTGTGAGATGGCAGAAAAGTGCCTAAAAACAAACTACTATGGTGCAAAGGAAACAACTGAAGCATTTCTTCCCCTTCTTCAATTATCCAACTCACCTAGGATTGTTAATGTTTCCTCCCAAGCAGGATTGTTAAAGGTACAAGAGTGACTTAACTTTTTTCTTGAAATATGATTTTACATTAAAGTCTAAAAATTCACAAAATTGTGTTATGCTGATGTTACAGGGTATAGCAAATGAATTGGCCAAAGGGGTATTTGATGATGCTGAAAATCTTACAGAAGAGAGAATAGATGAGGTACTCAAAGAATTCATCAAAGACTTCAAAGAAGGTTCACTCAAAAACAAAGGTTGGCCAACCTTCTTGTCTGCCTATATGGTCTCAAAAGCAGCCATGAATTCATACACAAGGATTCTAGCCAAAAAGCACCAAAACTTTTGCATTAATTGTGTGTGTCCTGGTTTTATCAAAACAGACATTAACAGAAACACTGGCTTCTTATCCGTTGACCAAGGTGCTGCTAGTGTTGTGAGGTTAGCACTGTTGCCTAATGCTTCCCCTTCTGGCCACTTCTATAGTAGGCAAGACCTGTCAAACTTTTGAATGATTTTAAATGTATTAGAATCATGCAGATTCAAGAATAAACACAAGAGAATGTGTCTCTTGCTGATATTTTTTTACCCTTTATTTGTGTCATTGATAGGAGTTAGAAGAGAAAATTAGTTAGTAACAATTAGGGGGTCAGCGATTAAATAAACAGGGGAGTGGCTTTATTCTGTTTTGTATCTTTGTAGATTGAGTATTAAAGAAGAAATCCTTAAAGGAGAGGATATTTTCTGTCTTTTGATTAAACAGTGAAAACAATTTTTTTTTTTTTTATTTCCTTGGTGGATTCCTAATTGCAGAGGAATACTTGCTAGTTAGACCTTGATTCTCACATTGGTCACACTTAATTAGCATGATCAAAGTTTCTTCCATTTGCCATGTTTTTATAGACACTCATGTTTTAGGATCCTAGATGAACTATTTGTTGGAAGTATAACTTATTAATTGTTTTAATTATTTTGATTAAGTGTCATTTAAGATTTTATATAAAAATCAGGAAATGTAATAACAGAAATAATGGCTTCTTGTCCGTTGATCATGGTGCTGCTAGTGCTGTGAGATTTTATTACTCTCTATTCTAGAAAGTCCTTTAACACTTTATCATTTTTCTATATTTCTCTTCTTATGACAATATACTTATACTTGTATCTCTTTACTTTTCTCTCAAGTTGTCAAATGGTTTTCTGGTGTCTACCAATCATTTTTCTTAAAGAAATTACCAAAAGAACTTAATTGTGACAATTCAAAAAAATTTGAATGATTAAATTAAAAAAAATTATATATTAAGAACCTAAATCAAGCATTAATTTTAAATTTATTATAATGTTTAAATAAGAGAAGTGAAGTGATATATGCACAATAATTTGTCCAACAATTTATATAATATTATATATTATGTCTATCTTTCTCCTTCACCATATCATTTATTATATTTTAAATTCAATTATATCTTACTTTTTTCCTCTTATTTATATATTTTATTGTACAAATATAATTTTTCTTTAAACAATGCTTTAATTTTGCTATCAAAATACACTAAACTAATGAATGACAAACACAATTGCTTGTCTTAATAGAGATATAAAGTGAGTTGGATAGTTAAAGAAGAAAGAAAAAGAGGATTAGTTACGGATTCAATATCATCTGCTACCAAAACTAACATAAAAAAAATGCTTTGTCTTATTTAAATATTTCCTAGGTTCATCATGCACCCACGTCCCCATTTGTGGCAGTGTGGCTCACTGATATGAACTACTACTTTTGATGAATGCCAATAATTCTTATTCCATAGATCAACTTGACTATTTTGAGGGAACTGAAACAGCTGCTCAGTGTACCACACAAGACAAGAAAATTCCCATAAATATTCTCTACCCTGTTCCATAATCCTTTAGAATTTAGCTTACAGAAAACCAAACTCGGATTTTCCATTAACTCTATTTCCTACAACTTCAAAATTCAATGAAGGCCAACATCGAATATGCACAGGACTTCTAACTGGTCTTGGTCTTCAAAATTAGTTAGTTAATGGTTAATTGACCAAATAGTATGGTTAGGTCTTTCACCAAATAAGTAGACATATTTCTAACCACAAGATCCATTTCAAGGAATAAGTACTTATATTGTCTTTCTAATAAATAGTTTAAATTAGATCAGTTTATGAATACCCTTATTCGACAGTAATGGATTTGACCATGTTATTTCATCTTTCCAATAAAGTTTCTAGTTGAGATGCCATGCAAGCCTTATCCTATCCTTCTTTTAGGTAAGCTATATACAGTGACCAATTGCCAGCAACAATGATGATCGAGACATTCTGTTACCCAAACAAGGTTGTCGTTTGCCCCCTCTTTCCTTTCCTCAGTTTCTCTGCAATTTTTTTCTATCTATAAGTGCTAAACCTTCTCCACACCTTATTGTTGCAGCTGCAGAGTTGACTCAACCTTATTGGTCAACCATTGAAACCATAAAAATTAGTCGTAAATCTTACGTGAAAATGCAAAAACAAAAAAAGAAAAAGAGGAGAAATAAAAGAGACTCATCCGGACATTTAACAAAAAGAAAATATTCGCATTGGAGAAATGAGAGGAGAGACCAAATATATATAAAACAAATTTTAAAAAAAAGGGAAAGAAATCAATTACAATTCTAGAAAATAAATACATATATTCTGTCATTATTTTAATGTCATTGTTTTAAACAAATTGAACGTGTAGCCTATATTTAGGATTAAAATAATGATAGAATTAATTGTGTTAAAATGGTTGAAACAGACGTAATATACTTTGGACAATAATTTGCTTTAATTTAATATATATCAGATTGAAAATAATTATGAAAAATTAATCCATTCGTCAACCATTGAAATCGATATCATTCAAATTAGTCGTAAATTTTACGTGGAATATAAATTATAAATTATTCCATTCGACAATAATCATTGAAATCATTCAAATAATTAAACCGAATAACCAATTAGGAAATCAATCAAAATAACATTTAGATGAGCTGTATGTGATTTTTCACGTAAAATCAAGATAGGTTCACTTTTAATTACGGTTGAATTTAAATTCAATTCTCAATCAAACCAAATTATTATGAAACATCAAAATGACATGTGTCATCTAAATCTATTTATGATTCTTAAATTTAATATTATAGAACAATTATATATATATAGAACAATTATTCCCAAACTCATATTAAGTTCGTTATTGTTCGTAATGCCGCAATTATTGGACTTTGTTTTCCAGCTAATATTTGAAGTGATTACTTAAGTTGCGTTACGTCATTGTCAAATCTTGCTAGTTTGTTTGGGTTCGTTAAATCAACATATAAAAAGCATATTAATGACTGCAGTTTAAAGAGGCACCACCTTGAAGAAACAATTAACAAAAGATAAAGAAAATGTGTTTTGATTCGCTACTATATTTTTCTTTTTTTACCAGTTGGTATATGCCTAATCTTAATTAATCTTGTAATAACTTCAGAATGATATTATTGCCGAAATAAGTGTATAATTCTACTGTATTTCAAGCGCGTGCATATCAGTTTTTATAATTTGAGAGTCGACTTGACAGTGATATATACTATATACTTTTTTTTTTAATTTATAACATATTTTTTTATATTAACAAATACTCATTTAATAATTAATATACAAACTATTATTTGCAACTGGTAATATTTCATATATGAAATTACATTTTTTTTTCATATAACATATAAAATCACATAACAACTTTACATCTCAGTTTTAAAATTGTACAAAACTATAAAATTAGAATAAGATATATATCCTGATTTACCAATTCCTATTTTCATTATATAGAATTCGATAAATATAATGAGTTAATTATGTTAGAACAATTATTATATATACAAAAGATTTTCTCACAAATTTTACATAATCTAATCATAATTATTTTGTACTTTTTATTCTTCCAATTTTTCCCCATCTCATCAACGAGTTTTTAATTTTTTATGTAATTGTAATTACTAATATTCACGTGAAGACTAACAATATTTATATTATATATAGAAAATTTATATCAAAATAAAATGTGTTATTCTTAACGGTCACCTTTTATCCCACTCCCTTTGTCCACTCTCCCAACGACAACAAAAAAACACTTTCACTTGCCTCCTTTATTTCTAATAAGATATTCCTCTCAACACTCTTACAATAATTTTTACAATTAGAAAAAAAGATAAGAAAAGAAGAGAAAAAACATGAGATATAAGATACGTAAAGTGAGTGGAATAAATGGGGGAAACAAAATAAATTGTAGAATGTTAAAACAACATTAATCTTTCTACAATATTGCTGTACAAATTGTCAGTTGCATTGAGTGAAATGTATGAGCAAGTGATATCATTGTTGGCGTAAGATTACTGTTCAGTAACTACTATTCCATGGCCCATTTCTTGATGCATACCCGTGCACGCAAAAGCAAAACAAAACCTCTTGTTTTTCCAACCCTGCTATTGTTAATGTTATTAACCAGGTTATGCTGTATTGCTGAGCCCTGCATGTACTCAATCATGCAAATCCTTTCCATTTCTTTGCTTCTGTCACTACCCTGGTGTCTCAGAAATCAGAATTCACAAATAACAATGTTCTCAGGATTGATAAAAATACATCAACAAATACTGAGGAAGAGAGTTGGGTTAGGACTACGTTCCTATGGACCAACAACCATGCATGCAGGAATGCATGTGGTGTATGTGTCGGACAATCTTCTATTTGTTGCCTAAAAATGATGCAACTGAAGATCTATAACTTAATTGAATATTTTACATAAAATATTGTGTTGGTTTATTCACATTGGTGTTAACTCTGTAAATATGAGAAAAGGAGAGATAACAAAACTTCAACAGCCTTATGTCATGAAGATGATCTTTGAAACTTTCAAGAGCTAATACTTGGTTTGGTTTATATGTTGCTCAATTCAATCCTATCCACCTTTTAAAAGCCAGGGCTGCTTCCTTTTGTTTAGTTGGGATTCTGTCTGAAATTTCGGAGCCTTCCTTTGGTAAAATGATTTATGGTATTTCAAGAATAGCATTCGGTACTTGTACTTGTCAACAAACATTTTTCCTTTTTCCATCATTGCCACAACTCCATTGGGCAGAACAAAGAATCCACCCCTCACAAACGTGTATAGCAAAGAATCAATAAGTTCTCTTGGACCACTGCTGCCCACCTTGAAAATATATTTCTGACAATCCTTCTCTTTCTTTCTTATACAGATTTACAAATTTTATTTCCAAATCAGATCAACAAATTCCAGTCTCACCATTAACTTACAGGCCAAACCCAAATCCAAACAACCGACCATTCACGCTTGAGTTCAAATATTTTTTGGTCATCCACTTTGCTCAAAGCTTCAGCTTCACCATTCCCACTGAGCAGCACGGCAACCACATGGATATAGAGAGCTTGCAGAGGTAGCATGCAAGAGAGCAAAAGAGATTGAGGACCTCGACAGAGGAGGAGTCGAGGCATGCAACAACAACGATCCATGGCTGGATATGGGGGAGGTAGCCGAAGTGAAGGGACAGAGGCAACATAAAGGGTGTGTTGGTTTTGACGAAAAGGATGATGAGGAAGTTGAGATTGTTGGCATAGAGAGTGTTCTAATAAAATAATTGTTAAAAGTTTGATGGTTTAAGGTTTTGGGAGTGACTTAGATCTATTAAAAGTTTGATGCTTTGAGGATTGGGTTCGGGTCTGGAGTGAATGATTTCGGTATGGCAATCATTAATGTGTTTTTCAATTTGAGGAATGGAGGATGGAGGCTCCAATTCGCATCCACGCACAATGGAATCTCGATGAATACAGCAACCTGGTTAATAACATTAATAAGGGAGCAAATCAATTTTGACCATGTAGACAGTTTGACACCTCTCCACGTTCAGTTGGGACAGGTTAAGGCATCCAACCAAAACAATAACTCCCCAAAGAAGATTTAGTGAGTTACAAAAACATAAAATATAAAATATTTAAAAAGAGCTAGAACAAAAAAATTAATATAATGTTTGGGGGAAAAAAATGGAAGGGAATAAAGGCAAGAAATTTTTTAAAATTTTTGTTTGGTTAAAGTTTTAGGAGAGTTAGAGAATGGAAGATAGCAAAATCCCTCTTCACGTAATTTTTGTTCCCTCTAATATTGAGAGATTTGGAACGGAACTATAATGACTAAATTATCCCTATTTATCCTTTGAAATTTAAACTTATAAGGATTAGAAAACAAAATAGTTTTTAAAACCCTTCCCTATCCTTGTGAACCAAACAAGAAAATGGATACCTCTCCTCCATTAAAATCTCTCACTTCCCCCTCTCAACCAAACATAATTTCTAATCAAAATCTCTTCCCTCCCCCCACCCCACCCCAACCCCTCATTAAAATCTCTCCCATCCTTTGAACCAAACAGTCCTTAAAGTAATAGCAGTTTCTATTTATTTTGAATTTTCAAAACAGGCTAAAATAATCTACTAAAATATGTCAACAAGCATTTTACAAACTGGTCATACCGTTTTACCTTAAGAATATAACCAGAGCAAATAAGTTACAATAGGCGAGAGTTGAAACATAAAGGCAGGGCAGTCCAATAAGCTTTTAAAAATTATAAGCGTATTCCAAACATAAAAAAAAAAGAAGTCAGATTCCTATACTTTCTAAGCCCCCTCTGCTAGAGTCCTCTTTGAGGTACTGATGTATAGAACTGCATCAAATAAAAGAAATTTCCAATTATTTCTGCAATCAAATATTAATCGTGAATACAGAACATTGTTTCAATTTTCCAGTTAGATAAAAAAGAACATTGTATTTCAAACATTAGTACCATTATTCCCTCGGATAAATGCGTCACCATACTTGTTCTTCAGTTGTCCATTGACGTACTCCTCTGTCTGCTCCATTGCAATATTCATATAGCCATCTAGACAAGCAAGTATACCTGCAAGATTAGCCCAAAGGAGTGAGACTACTTCATGCATACAGAGAAGCATAACATAACAAATACAACTATACAGTGGACAATGAGCACCAATACACAAATTGTAAAGCCATCAAACATGAAATTTAACTATAAAATTATGGTCACAATTTCAACTGCTCTCCCTTGTTTTGTCACTTTGATACTCAATTCCTTTTCAACTACTCTCAAACAAGAAATTTAAGAAAAATATCATAAAGTCATTATAGTGTCAATATGAAAAGAAACATACAACATTTGATATATCAAAGGGATAAGCATATGCCATCCTTTTTCCAACAATTTTGGGCAAGGCTCAAATACAGGTTACCCAGGAATCTAAACTAAACCAATATTTGAGATCAAAATCCAACACTAATCACCAGAAGAATAAATAAACAATTTTCTTTCTCATCCAATCCACAAAATCATCAGGTTTTCCTTTCCCTCAACAAGACAGAAAAAACTGCGACAAACAAATATGGACCAAATATTAACATATCAATATTCAATACATCACCCAACCCAAATATACCCGTTAATTCACAAACATTTTAAATAATTTTCAGACAAAGCGGTAAATAAAGAGAGGAACCTCTGTAATCAACACCAGAATTGAGCTTGACCACAACCGGCCTTCCACGAATGGATTTGAGGAAATCGGCGGGGGGTTTTGGTGGTTCCTGATCCTGCTTTCTCTGTTCCACTCATTTTTATCTCAACTTCAAACACGTTCCAAGTAACAACAAAATAACTTTGGTCAATTAAACAAACACTGTTATGGTGTCCAAGTTTCCTCCTCACTGCAGTATTTTCACAAACACATTGTGGGGTGACAAAATGCAAAATAAAAAAGTGACTCTCTCGAAATTCCAATTAATCCTCTATAATTTCACCTCAACAGGATGCACGAAAAAGCTATGTAATCGAGATTCACAAAATAATACAATATAAAAGGAAAAAAGAAAAAAGGAACAGTGTCGTATTTTGATAATCAGAGAGAAAAATTGAAGGATGGCTTAGAAGGGCGTACCTGAGATGAAGTGGGTTGAATTGCAACCGCGATTCACTGTCTCTTCTCTTCGTCAAATGCTTCTCGAAACAAAGATGGGAGAAATAAGAAGACAAAAAACGTGTAAAGGGACAAACATTAGGGTTTCAAAATAAACCAGTGTGACGCTACAACTACGAGACGGAGTGAAACAGCAACATATAAAGACGTAAATAAAAATATAGTAGTATGTGTTATTTGCATGAATGGGAAAAAAAATGATATAATTTTAATACTGATTAAAAATATAAGTAAGTTTAAAACTTTTAATTTTTATTACATTACTTTTTAATATAAAATTATTTCTATTTTTTATGTTATAAAAAATTATTTTTTAAAACAATTAAAAAAAGAATAAAACATATAGCCTCATTTTGAACCAAAATCTAACGCAGTCAAGAATTTAAAATTAATAATAACCAATAGATAAAATCAGATAGATGATATATTGTGTTGTAAATATATCTATAAATATATATATATATATATATATATATATATTCTAATTAAAACCGTTCAATTTTTAAGTAAATACACCGAAGTTTATTTCCTCCTATTCAAGTCAAGTGGTGATTTGTTCAAGTTGTGTCCCACTTCCCTAGTTCTCTCTCTCTTTTGTATTTTTATCTACTTAAATAATAATAATAATATTCTTTTCTTCCCTCCTATTTGCATCTATTTGATTTAAATAGAGTGTAAGGCAGGGACAGAAAAAAAAAATGCATATGAAAATGTTCACACGGAAAACTTGTTATTATAAGTTGAGAATAAAATAATTAATTGCACTTTAGTTCTCTCATGTAATTATATAATTTTAGTCTTCTAAGTTTTAATTTATTCAATTGAGTCACTAGGTATAAGCAAAGTTGTCAGAATCGATTCTACGTAAACTCATGAAAGTCTCGTAGAATTGTAAGAGTCTACTTCAGACAAAAAAAAGTAAATTACCTATATATAAATATGAAATAATGATATAACTAATTTTGTCAAATTAAATGAGTGCAATTATAAATAAGGGATGCTAAAAAATTCAAAATAACAATTGAAGTATTAAAGTTGATAATACAAGTAAAGTGTATTAATAAAAAAAGAGTGTAAATAGAAATTACTTAAATTAAAACAAAAGTCTAATTTTTAATATAAAAAAATGAGTTAGAAGGTGTATAGTAAGAAAAAAAGAGGTGCAGGAAGAAAGTTTGTTATGGATCTGGCCCAAATACGAAAAAATTGTTACGACGTTGTTCCTAAATTCAACAGACATGCAAAAACGTAGCAGAATCATGATTCTACTCAGAATCGAGCGATTCTACGTAGAATCGTGCGATTCTACTCCGAAAATGAGTCTACGTCCGATTCAACTCACAAAGGAGTAGTAGACTCGTAAAATCGGACGATTCTACGATGTAAATCGAGAATTTGATAATCATCATGGGTATAAGTATTCTAAATATGGGATTTTAATCCTTAGATTTCAATTATGTTAATTGGTTCCTCATGCTTCACAATTGTGCAGTTTTAATTTCCAGTTATACATATTATTTCATATTTATCAATCAGAACATTGTTTATCTATTAAATATTAAATAGAGGAACTAAAATTGTATAATTAAATTTTTATCCAAAATATAATAAAAAATACATGATAAAAGCTAATGAGTTAAGACACTCGGAACACTAGATAAAATCATAAGAAACTCAAAATGAAAAACAAATTAGAAAAGACAGAAGTAGAGAAAATTGTAAGTTCTAAAGTTTAAATATATATTAATTTAAAAATTTTAAAAATGTTGAGTAAAAAAAAGTTTAAAAATTTATTTGCACGTCAGATTAGTTCAGATTGAAAAGAAAAAAAAAATCTTTGATTTTGTACGAATTTAAAGTAAAAAGTATTTATCAATTATCAACAGACACTCTTCACCTTTTATTTTCACAAACTAGAAAAAGTTCAACCATTAGGGTGTGCAAATAACAACCTGCTAAAGAGAAAGTATTGCCTAGTCAACTCAATAATTTTCAAAGTCAATCACCCACATTTTATTTGCAAATTATAACCACCACTTCCGTGACATGAACAGGGTAAAAGAAGATATACAACCTTGCAAATTTCAATGACTATGGAAAGGAATCGGTTGCAACTGCCGTCTATAATATCCAAATCCAAAAGGATATTGATCAACATGTCCTCGTAAAGATGATTACACTGACAGCAGTGTTCATAGTTAATTAATTTTACTGTACTAATTCCTTTGAACTATTAATTCTTGTGATTTTCTTACAACACATTTCCACCTTTCCTTAATTATGATTAATGAAGACGGCAATTGATTCCAGCTAGTTATTCAATTTTAAAAACATAATAACATCATACATTGTAATTAACAAACATCCAATTGTTGAGCATATATTTTGAACAAAGAAAGAAGGCCAAAGTTGGAGGTCTCCTCATTTATACTAAAGGTTCCTCCTTGTGATGCATTAAAGGGACAAACTGACAATAGATATCACTCCAAGTCTGAGGACAATTATCAGTTATCACCTTCCTAGTTGCTGTATAATGGGGGAAGAAGCAAAAAGGTTCATTTTTGTTTAACTAAGGTCTTTGTTTCTAATAACTGAGTAGACTTTTTAATCACATGGTTTATTACTTTCTGAGCTATCTTTCAGGTATGCCGTTGTGACAGGAGCAAATAAAGGGATTGGTTTTGGGATATGTAAGAAGTTGGCTTCAAGTGGGATTGTGGTGATGCTAACAGCTAGAGATGAGAAGAATGGGTTGAAAGCTGTTGAAAGACTGAAAGAGTTTGGTTTCTCAGACCTTCTGTTGTATCATCAGCTTGATGTGGATGACCCTGCTAGTGTTGCTGCCTTATCTAATTTCATCAAAACCCAATTTGGGAAACTTGATATCTTGGTATGAATCATAATTTCTTATTTTTATTTGTAAATTAAATTTGAAAGTCTTATTAGTATAAAACTATTTATATTGTTACGTAAGAATGTATTACTACATTCCATAGTATTGAGGTATACACTTAAAGTGTTGTCAAGTTTATTAAATGATATAATAACATGTGTTGGACATAAATGTTAATTTCATTTTATAGTGATAATGTATCAAAATTAAACTCTTTCATTGCACCATGTTAGAGTTTAATTATACAAATCTTCACTATGATTATTGATAACTTGGCTGCATAAACTTGTGTATTGTTATTCAGCAGAGCATATCCCTATGTACTATTACTAGTATACCAATAGTTTACCAACGTGTGTTGCAATTTTGGTATCAGTGGATGGGACTCTATTAAGCATGTGGTTCTGAGTTCAATCCCAAAATTCACATATGGAAAATAACATTAAGGAAAGGACACACTTTGGGAACATAACTGAATTCTCAATAAATTAATCTTTTGCCTACTGGGTGAGGATACAAAGAAAACCAAAAAAATAAAATGTTTTTTTCCCATCCATTTCCAAGAAATGATGAAATTAGATGTGGACGAACATGGATTGTCCTGGCCACAGGACAAAATCTGGAAAAGTTTCACCATTTTCATATTAATGCAGGTAAATAATGCAGCTGTTACTGGGGGCAAATTATTAGATGCTGACCTTTTCCTTAGAAAGGTTGGTTTGCTTTTTTTTTCTTAATTAAAAAAATATATATTTTTAATTAATCTACTCCTATTCTGCATTCTAGCTATAGAATGCTAAAGTCAAGTATATTGCTCTACAAGTTATCTATTCATTTCTTGTTTATTGAGCTATGTATTCCATATTCATATATTAGAGAGCTCTCAATATAATGTAATGGAGGACTAACTAGTAATTAATACCATATTTCTTCTAGAGAAACGGTGAACAAATTGATTGGAATGAAGTAGGGTATCAAACTTATGAGTTAGCTGAACAATGTGTGGAAACAAACTTCTATGGTGTGGAAAGGGTAACTGAAGCCCTTGTTCCCCTTCTCCAGCTATCAACTTCTCCAAGAATTATCAATATTTCCTCCAGAGCAGGGCTCTTGAAGGTACATTTAGGGTGCATCTCTTTTACATAAAATAAATTTATTGTATTAATCTTATATTGTTTTTAACGATTACAAACTTAAATACAGTTTCTTTAAGTGTTTTTTTTCTAATAAGAATTGAAGTTTCACCTTGATAATCCACCTAACCTTTAATGTGTGTCTTTATTACACATTATTACTAAGATGAAATTTTAATTTTGATTGGAGAGCAGTCTGGAACTGTATCTTAGTTTTGTCGATAGTTTCAATGGCAAGAACTTCTTAAGGTTGGTAATTTATATTATAATGTCAAACCTCAATTAGTTTTGGTTTTATTTCTTCTAATAATCTGCCAATGATTTTATCTCAGAGAAAAAATGGTAGTTGATTTTTTTTTCTTCAAATAAAAATATATTTAATCAAATGAAATAGCAAGTGTAAAGTGATTTATTATTTTTTATATATAATTGTTTTATTGCTTAAATAAATAGAATGTAAATTGTAAAGTGACACATGTGATAGAGCATGTTAAGATGGTTTATTATTTTTGTTCTTTGACTGTTTCAGAATATATCAAATGGGTGGGCTAGAACAATGTTCAGTGACATTGAAAACCTTACAAGAGAAAAAGTAGATGAGGTGCTCAAAGAGTTTCAGAAAGATTTCAAAGAGGGGTCATTGGAGGTCAAAGGTTGGCCAGCTTTTGCTTCTGCTTATACAATGTCAAAGGCAGCTTTGAATGCTTACACAAGGATTATGGCCAAGAAATACCCTCGTTTCCATATAAACTCTGTGTGCCCTGGCTTTGTCAAGACTGATATGAACAGCAACACTGGACAATTAAGCATTGATGAAGGTGCTGAAACTCCTGTAATGTTGGCACTGTTGCCAAATGGTGCTCCTTCTGGTTGTTTCTTTCATCAGGGTGAAGTAATACCCTTTTGATCATTGAATATCAATTTATTTAGTTAAAAATAATGATTAAGTAGCTATCTTTGAAAACACTAAATTCTATCCATAGACCATAGTCTATATGATAAGGCTATTTTCTACACCAAATTTATTTAGGTTTTGTTTCTGATAGCAAGTTTTATGCCTTTTGGCCTTTTCTTTGTCTTCTTTTGGACACAGCTTTCTTCAATACACTCCAAAAAATGGAATCAATCAAGAACAACTTCTCTTCTTTGAATTTTATTATTTTTTTTAGTAGCCATTTTATATTATTATGTGCATAATAGACAATGTGATGTGATTGGAAAAGGGATAAAAAAATAAAGTATATTAATGTGATATTTATAGTAGAAAGTAGTCCACATTTCATTACTTTTATAAATGTGATAACAATTTATGATGTGTTTGATTTAGTATATTGCATTGAGAATTTATGATGGCCTTAAAGCTACTGTACATGCTGTTAATCCACTATTACTATTTTGAAAATTTCAAATGGTTTTATCCTATTTTATGTATGCATTAAAATATTTACTACTATACAAGTTGTTAGCATCTTTAGTGCTAGATCTTGAGCTCAAAATCTGATCTTCATTAGATCTCTCAATAAAGGAGGTGAAGAGATCTCCAACATAGAAGATGGGTTCTTATAAAAGAACCCTCAAGATCTACACATAGTTCAAAAAAGAATAAATTCTTTACCTATTTCTCTCTCTCTAAGATCTCAAAATAAGATCTACCACTAAAGAAAAATTAGAGAGATCTTAAGAGATCTTCAATCCTATGTGATTCTATGGAAACTATCAAAAAGTGGTCTAAGATCTCAATTTAAGATCTATCACTAAAGATGTTCTATCTTGAAAATTTATATTTAATATCATCAATAGTATTTATAAGACTATCCAGCCACCAATAAGCGTTTGTATGCATCAGGGAGTGGTCAACACTTCACATTACTGTCTTTAAAATTAATTATTTTTGCACTTTACATGTTTGAGAAAATCCCCAAACAGTTCTTAGTTGATTTTAATGTCAAGTTTATATTTTTAGTGCTTGGTTCCAATTCTAAATCCATTTTACTGCTTATTGCTGTTCATATATTTATTGTCTAGTAAGTTGTCTTTGTGAAAATAGCCAAATATTAACAAGTTGCCAATGACGTAACACAACCCTTCAAAGCTGGCCACTGCTCTAGTTTATGAGGACTAGTGATAATAAATCTGTGCACGTGTATGAAATCTAAGCCAATATTTCTAGTGTCTGACATTTATTCACAAGAACCCAATACTAATTTTTTTTTTAATAATTTACCAATTTTGTGAAATAACTTTAATGTATTCACCGGAGAAAAAAAAATGGACTTCATCACAAATAACTTTAACATGCCGAAAAGTTATTTGCAAACTAGTAAAGAAAACCATTTTTATTTTCAAAATAAACAAATCCATTTCTTAGAAAATAATGAATAAATAAACCAGTTATTACTTTTGTTTCTGATGCTGAAAATCAAAGTTGAGAAGTATTCCCTATCCCGAAGTTTGTAGAAAACATTGAAAAGTTTATATATAAACTGATAAAACAACTGATAAACTCACTTCTTAAAACTGGTATCTGATTTACAAAAGGTTACAAAGTTCTCTTGCATGAAGAATGGCATCAGCAACAATAAGGTACACTTTTCATCATCCACACACATTATATGGTCCGCAAATTTTAATCAATAATAAAATCAAAAAGGCTTTCAAGTGCTTATTTTTTCATAATTGTCATGAATTGGTTCATGTTACAGGAATGCAGTTGTCACAGGAGCAAACAAAGGGATAGGATTTGGAATATGCAAGAAATTGGTTTCTAATGGCATCACAGTGGTGCTAACAGCAAGGGATGAGAAAAGGGGTCTTGAAGCTGTTGAAAAGCTGAAAGAGTTTGGTGTGTCTGATAAAGTGGTGTTTCATCAGCTTGATGTGACTGACCCTAAAAGCATTGAATCGCTTGCAAATTTCATCAAAACCCAGTTTGGAAAACTTGATATCTTGGTATGATTAAGTTTTTGCCTCTTATTATGTTATGTTTCTACATCTTTCTTCTTGTTGATACCAGCAAAGCACCAGGGACTCACATATCTTATCCTGTCCATATTATTGTTAGAAAGCTTAGAAAGAGTACACTATCACAATCACAAGATAAAGATTATTATATACACTGGGATTGGTCTAATGGTGGGATAATTTTGGTAATTTGCACAAGATTCGAGTTTTAAATCTTGTTATTGCCATTGCTCACTAAAAAAAAGGATAAAAATTATTATAGAAAATAAACTGGTATTGCAAAGTAGGGATTTGACTCTTCAACAGTGTGAGTTGGTGTACTTTAGAGAATGAAGTACAGTTACAGCCATTGATTTGAAAATCAACTGTTGAAATTGTAACAGATATGCATATATACTTATATATTCTCACAATCATAGCCGTTAATTTTTAAAATCATTGGCGCACCGCGCCACCACCCTCCTCACAGAGCCAATCCTTGAAGGAGAAATAGGTTATAGTCCAAAAAGTTGTAGTTTATATAACGTGAATGGAATCCATATTCCTTGCATGACAAAAATGTCTTTTCCTTTTTCCCAATAAGATCATTTATGAGGGTCCAAATCCTCATTTTTGGAAGTTCATTGTCTTTTATCCATGTTCATATTGACACTCTTAGTTAGCTTGAACATGTCATTTTTTTTTATCTAGTACCAACTCTTACATTGGTAGGATTTTACAGTTCATCTGTGTCTTTTCTTCCATAACTCATTATTCTTCCCATTACCAAGCGCACCTATTTGGGGACTGGAATGAATGATGCTTAATATCCGTATTCTGTTTAGGTGAATAATGCAGGAATTCATGGAGCATATGTTGACCGTGATGCTTTAGCTGATGCTGGGGTACGTATTCCAAGCCATATACAATATTTCCTTCATCTTCTAACCTGAAAGCTGAAAGTAAAGGCAGTCTTCACTATAAAGCATTAATTTCAAGTATTTTTGATTGAATGCTTAGGACATACTTGATCAGTTGATCTAGTTTGGGAATGATTTTCTGGAATGTATTGTCTGCAGCTTTTTAGTTTGCATAGGTGATAGGCCTAAGACCATATATTGCTCGGTTAAAAAAGGAGACAAATTTTAGCATAAGGGTACCCAATTTGGTTCTCCAAAAGTCAAGTGTCTTCTAAAAGACTTATAATTGTAGGGCTTGTAATTATGATGATGTGCACAACCTAATATTAGTTTCCTAACTACAACATACACCCACTCTTAGAATTTCAGATTGGGCCTATCTTAACCCTAAAAGTTAGCTTAAAATGATGGTTGTCCCATACTTGTATACTCTATTTTGGTCATATTATTGCTAGTTGATGTGAGATATCCAACTCACTCCCCTCTCGAGCATGCAGTTTGTAGGACTAAACATCTGCAAGTGATTCAATAATGACCTGATAATAGGTGGTTTGATCAGCCCAACAACAATAACTAGGATAAACTCTGATATCATCTTAAATTTTGGAACTCCAACACCCACTGCTTTTCCTTTGGTCAATGATTCCTCTCATCCATGTCTCTGTGTCATGTCTGCTACAAACATTTCTTTCTCCAAGTAATAACTTGATTAACATTTTTATTATATTCTCTGTTCTTTGGATAGAACTTAATCTTTGTTGTTGTAGAGGACAGATAAATTGTAAAGATCTTTGGTTTTTGTTGTATCTGAAGATAATTGCACTTATCTTCAGTAATAAAGAGGTTAACTTTCTTCTCTTTGACTGCAGGAAAAAGTTGCCAATGTTGATTGGAGAAAAATCTCAACTGAAAATTTTGAAGCTGCAGAAGCAGGCATTAGAACAAATTACTATGGAGTCAAATTAATGTGTGAAGCACTTATTCCCCTTCTAGAATTGTCAGACTCACCAAGGATTGTTAATGTTTCCTCCTCCATGGGGAAGTTGGAGGTATGTGACTCTCTTGAATCACAATCAAGCATGCCAACTTTTACTACTCAGACTAATACTATGCTTGTAGTGTTTTTTCACCCATTATGATGTATTTGATATTGTTGCTCATGCTGATGCAGAAAATACCAAATGAATGGGCTAGAGGAGTCCTAAGTGATGCTGAAAGCCTAACAGAAGAAAAGGTGGATGAGGTTTTGAATCAGTTTCTAAAAGATTTTAAAGAGGGTTCATTAGAAACCAAAGGGTGGCCACATGTTTTTTCTGCATATATAGTCTCAAAAGCTGCTTTGACTGCCTACACAAGGATTCTTGCCAAGAAGTACCCATCTTTCTGCATCAATGCTGTTTGCCCTGGCTTTGTGAAAACAGATCTCAACTACAATACTGGCTATCTTAGTGTTGATGAAGGTGCTGAAAATGTTGTAAGGTTGGCTCTGCTACCTAATGGAGGTCCTTCTGGTCTATTCTTTTCTCGAAGTGAAGTGGCACCATTCTAATCCAAAGTCTGTTGTGTACTTGAAGAGAATAAATAATAAGCATGGTTTCATGATAAGACATGTATCAAATTTGTACCTAGCACAACAAGAAAATAAGGCACATGTCTGATCACTGATGGCTGCCCATCATTGATGAGAACAACCCTATAGTGAATTATAGATATTACAATGACATTACTAATTTGAGAAATCTAATTTTAGATATAAAGATATCTGTTTGTTAAAATTGGAATCGGTTTATGAAAGACTTGAATGATCTTTACTAGAAGCTAAATAGATGCCTTACCTATCTGTATGCGTATTAATATCTAAAGCTGGATTGTTAGTACTTCTCTTTAACAAATTGCTATACCCTCGCTATTTAATTATGACTCTAACCAGTGGAAGAAGGAAGGAACTGAACATCCTCAAATGCCAGCTAACATTTAAGCCAAATAGTGGCCTTCTAGCCTTGTTTCTTTTAACAGGAATCTAGAGCCGTAATTTTAGCTCAAAATATTTTGCTTCCATGTGATGAGCAATATGAATACCGATTATCATTGTTGTCAAACTGTCGAGCTAAATTGTAGATTCGTATGAGTTTACCATTAGGTAGAGAAAATGAGTTAACCTGCTGTTAAACCTTTTTTTTCTGGATAAACTCAGGTAAACTATTAAACTTATGTAAAAATTGCATTAACTCTATGTCAAGAAATGAGTTAGCAAATTTGAAATCAAATGTAATTTTTATCCCACAGTAACAATGTTTTACTAAAATGATATGAAAAAATTAACTTCTTTTTGAAATGATTTCACTTGAACAACTTATGTTTTCATGAATTTATTATGATTTGGTCAATTATATAGTTTGATCTTATTTACTATAAACATACTAGCACACTTTATTCCTGTGGTTTCCTACTTTGCTTTACTATGAGTTAAAGTATTGAATTATTGTTGTATTAAGAGTATTATGATATGCATATATGTCATTAATAAGTTTTTTAATATTATTTTTATATTGGATAAACTCTTATGTATTTATGAGTCGAGTCTATAGAAGATTCACAAGTTTATCTACGTGTTTGGATTGTCATATGAATTCACACTTGTGTGTTAAATTACATAAAACTTTGAGTTTGATGCCTATGCACTATCATTTAATCACAAATCCGTTTGAATTACTTTAAGATAATTATTTTAAAAGTCAACAAATTTATCATACATGGTGGTTGTGATTGTATAGCTACATAAAACTTTTTATACTATCAGTGCATAACTCTTTCTCTCTAAAACTTTTATGTAGAAGCAACAAAGAGTTGTTTCGGTTTGACGTGTTTATGACATTTGTAGTTGTGTATCTAAACACGTTATATGTTTACAGAAGCTCCACGAGTTTATTCACATATTTGATTGTCATGTCTGATTTACATTTATGTGTCAAATCACATAAAAGATTTTTAGCGAAAACAACAAATAGTTGCTTTGATTTAACACGTTTATGCCCGTTGTAACCGTGAATTGAAATACGCTATATATCTATAGAAGCTCCACAAGTCTATCCACGTGTTTGATTATCATATCATATTTATATTTTTATGTCGACAAAGATTTTTCGTGAAAACAACAAAAAATATTTCAATTTCAGAAATTAAGAGTTTAGTTTATTATAATTACGAATCTCAACACACTATATGTAGATTCCCAAATTTGATAACACAAACTTGGTCATTATTGTGAAAAAAAATGGGCAAAAGAGAAAACTAGTGTGAAGCAAGACAGTGAAGTGAAGTGGCTAAGAAGTTGCCTTCCAACTTAAAGCCAAAAAGGTGCAATGTAACTACTCATTAATCGCCTTATCCCTCCAAATTACCCTTTGGACTAACGCACGTCAAACCCAACTTCTGAAAATCCATCCAAATGGTACATAAACAACTTTTCCTAACCTTAATTATTTGCCAAATAGATTAAGGTTTAAAAAAATTAATTAAATTATATGTGGCAGTCTGCCCTTTAGGAGAAGAGCAAGCTCTTTCCTCATCTGTTTTTATTTTTTGCCATTCGCAATGGTTATTAAAATACTCCAAATTCTTTTCCGGGACAGAGTTCCAACAATTTTAATTGTAGATAATTTAAAAATATTTAACCTTTGATTTTCCTTACAAATATAAATTTTGTGACCTGTACATATATAAAATAAGGATTTCTTTGCATAAAAAAAGCTCTCCCAACTTTGCTTGACTTTGCTAACTTTATGTCGTGAAATTTTCTTCCCCCACAATCCATTTCAATGAGCAAATTAAGGCTTTTGTGCCACACACAAAAATTAAGGTATAACTCATAACGCCATTAAAAAAAATATAATATATGATTATCGGTTATCCATGCCCATAAAATTTAGATACAAATTTTTAATTAGTTTTTGGTGTTATTTTTCAAATAAAATAATTTGTATCTGAACAACATGTAACCAAAGTTAATCCAAGAACAACAATTTATGCCTAACTTTCCTTTCAAAGAATTCTCTCAAGATCTGAATTATTTTTTAAGAGAAAAAAACCCCCTAAAACAAAGAGTATACTTAAAAAAGTGCAAAACTGTGGCATAGATGGAAAAGATCAATAACTTGCACATTTTTTCCCCCAAAAAATTGAAAATTAACCTTAATCTTACAAAATACTCATTCATGATTGGTTAACCCAAAATTCATGACAGAAAAGTAAACAGCATCAACTTTGAATTTCATTGATGAATTTGTTATTGAAGCTTCTTCACTTTGGAAATTTTGAATGTTACGAGACACATGTTTCTCCAACTTGCTAGGTCCCACACAAAGCTTCTTCCTCTATCTATTTCCCTCATGGCACAGTGGCCAAAGTGCCACGTTTTGAGCGCTTTTTCCCTGAATGCCACAGGAGGAAAACAATTTTTCAAAGTGTCACGAGACCAACATCGCTGGCCAATTAAGCGACATATGCCAGCTGACTTGGCGTTCCGTGATTGGCTGGGCAGAACAGCGTTGACAGGGAGTGAAGTTCGCTGGGACCAGTTGCAAAAACTGTGCCACGTGGTGTCTGCTCAGAAGTCGCCATCTACAGCAGCAAATTAGTTTGCACAGCCTGGCCACGTGTCGAGCTATCCGGAATGCGCCTTAGGGCCCAACGAATTAAGGTAGGCCCACTATAAAAAGGGTTGTCACTTTCCAGTGACCCACTTCTTCAATTTTCTGCACTCCCTCTGTTCACTACTCCCTCTTCCAGGTTTATTTTTTATTTTTATTTTTGGTAATTAAGTAATTTATATTTTAATTTATGAATATATTTTTTTATTTATGTAGTTTTAGTTTGTTAAATACTAAAACTGTGATAGCTCACTTTTGTGATATTATTTGGATATAATTTTTTTAATACTTTTTATGTTTTAATTTTTTGTAATTTAGTATTTTATAATTTAAATTTTGAATATATTGATTCTCTATGTAGTTATAGTTTTTAAATAATATTTAGGTTGGAGATTTAAAACATTAGGTTAGAGGATTATAGTGTTAGCTTATTTTTTTTTACTACTATTTCTGTTTTAATTTTTGGTAATTTAGTATTTTGTAATTTAAAATTTGAAAATATTGATTATTTATGTAGTTTTGATTTTTAAATAATATTTAGGTTCGAAATTTAAAATATTAGGTTAGAGGATATTTAATATTTGTATTTTGAATTTTGAATATATTGATTATTTATGTAATTTTGATTTTTAAACAATATTTAGGTTCAAGATTTAAGATATTAGGTTAGAATATATAACAAATTTTTTTTATGACATTAGTGATGAAGTAATTTAAATAATTAATTTTAGTTATCCTATAAAAAAGAAACAAATTATTATTTTCTAATAAATATATTAATCAAATATTATTATGGTAGTTATTGTAAGAATTAAATTTAAAATAAAATAAAAATTATAAAATGTTGATTAAATTTAATTAAATTTAAAATGATAATATTGACTATTAAATAAAATATTATATATATATATATATATATATATATATATTAGAAATAATATATAAATAATTATATTTCTAATATATATATTATTTTGACATGTGGCATTTTCCACTTAATTCGCTTTTTGTCTAGACAAATTAGGATAGGTCCTGTAATTAGTGGCCAGTCACGGAACCTCAAGTCAGTTGACATATGTCACTTGATTGGTGATTGGTTTGATCCCGTGGCACTTTGAAAAATTGTTTTTCTCACGTGGCATTCAGATAAAAAAGTGCTCAAAACGTGGCAATTTGGCCACTGTGGCAGTTTTCCTCGCAGGTCTCAACCAATTCTTATAAACCCCTTTGGAGATCTGCTGCAAGCTCTGTCCCCTTCTTCCACATCCACACTCCCTCTCAGGCAAGCTCTCACCTTTCAATTCCACTTCTGCATTTGCGTCAGTTTCAATTACAAAAATCTCACCTTTTTCCCAATTTTTATTTATTTGTTCTGATGAATAAGCATTGCAAAACAACTTGGATGGTGTATTTACTGAAGGGTGTTATCTAATTTTGGATTATATTTATTGAACTCTTTTAATTTTAATTTTTTTTAATAAAGTGTGGACTTATTCTGTCATTTGATGTATGTGCCTTTTGAGAATTGAAGAAAATAGAGCTTATTTGAAGGTTTGAAGTTTGGTAAAATAATGTTTTAAAACTTTGCAGGTTTTTGTGGATAAGATTGAGCTATAATGGCTGCCAGGAGACCGGGGTTTAATTGCTTTGTTTGATGTTGATGGAACTCTTACAGCTCCCAGGAAGGTATCTGTTTCTTCTAGAGCTAATGGCACTCCATGACCATGTGTGTGGCAGTTTTTTTACATTTTAAAAACTTATCTGCAACCGCAATTTTGGGCACGGCAACAAGTTTTTGGGGTCCCCGTGGCCGCAATTGTGGCTGCATTTGTTTGCAATTTCCACAATATCAAGGATTGCAACGAAACAGCAACCACAATGTAAAACCTTGGTTACATATAATCATAGCTGACAAATATATGCATGCTGCAATTTGATTTAGTTCCAAGACAGATCTGTTATCTGTATGCCACCTGAGGTTGTTCATAATTTTACTAATCATCATATGCTATTGCTCCCCTTTGCTAAATAAAACTAGTAAACCTGGATTTGTTCTTTCTGATTGTTTAGTCTTGCATCACCTCTGCTCATTATTTCCTACTTTAATGCTAGGTGGTCACACCGGAGATGTTGACATTCATGCATGAACTGCGGAAGGTGTGTGTGATTTGGAAATTTTTTAACATAAAGTGTATTTCATTTCTTGGTGTTTTTGTTCAACATTTACTTTGCCATGCATAAATCTGTGCTGATATTCTGTTCTTTTTTTGCTGTTGAATTTTGTGTTGTCTGGGTACAGGTTGTAACGGTTGGAGTTGTTGGGGGTTCTGACCTTATAAAGATATCAGAGCAACTTGGCAGCACAGGTTAGCTATAAGTTTCTTTTCATTACTTTGAGATGCTGTAATGTTAAAAACAAGCAGGAAACCACTTTGAGAAAATTGATTTTAGTGTTTCTTTTCAATACTTAATTAATTCCATCATATATTTATTCATTCCTTATTCTTCTTGTGTTCTGATGTCCAAAAAGGGCTGAAGTCTGGAATTATGTGTGCTTATATAAGCTTATAATAATTGTTACAAAGTTTCCCTTTACATTATCTGCTTTCTTCTTCTTACATTATCTGATTTGTGGTTGAGTTATTAACATTAAAGAAGAAAACAAAGAAAAAACCAAAAGGATTTATCTTTTGATTGCCCCTATTTGTTGTCTGTTGCAGTTACCAGTGACTATGATTATGTATTTTCTGAGAATGGTCTTGTGGCTCACAAGGAAGGAAAGCTCATTGGAACTCAGGTACAACACGTAAACCTCAATCCCTGAAAGAAGCAAATTTCCATGACCAGAGATGTATCTTATTAGATTTTTGCTGCTCCATTTGAGTTATCAAACAGAACACAACTATTGTCACTATGTTGTGACTTGTAAGCAAAGCAGACATTACAAAAAATTTATAAGGCCTTTTTTTGGTAAAGATTGTAAAGGAAATTATAGCCATTAACACTTATTGAAAGTTGAGCTGGTAAACCTTTTCTTTAGCACAACTCATCCCCTACACACACTCTCTCACTCTTTTAGCAATGTACTATTTTTTCCTTTCTAATATATCATGACTAGTTGTGAATTGCCCTCTTTTCAGAGCTTGAAGTCATTCCTTGGTGAAGAAAAGCTCAAGGTAAGGCCTTATTTCCAATCCTAATCAATTTATCCTACTTAATTGAGACTGAAGCTGCATGATGACTACATCCTAATATTGTTTTGGGGTTGCTAGATATTCTCATCCCAGGGCATTCTATGCCTACCATAACCAAAAATTGACCAGAAAAATCTAGTTTATCTGTGAATTCATTTCAAGTAAGCTCAGAAGGCAAGTGAATAAAGGAGATTATATTTTTGTTAACTACTTGTGAAATTCAATAAAGTTGTGAGCATATAGAGAAGGCATTTTATATCAATAAACACCGTTTAATAATGACAGAATTGATGATGTTCTGCAGGAGTTTAATAACTTTACACTTCGTTATATTGCTGATTTGGACATCCCCATTAAGAGGTTAGTGGGATTCAGAGGTTAATATATATATTTTTAGATTTGTTATAATGTTATATGAAACTGTTGGTTACTAATTGATATAAAAATATTTTAGGGAAACATTTATAGAGTTCCGTAGTGGGATGCTGAATGTGTCACCTATTGGCCGAGACTGTAGCCAAGAAGAAAGAGATGAGTTTGAGAAATATGACAGGGTTATGTATTTTGGTTTTTATCATATTCTCTAGAATTTTCACTATCCATATTGAAATGTTAGGTGTATAATTTTATCCTAAAAGTTTGCAATTTAAGTTCTCAGGTTCACAATATACGCCCAAAAATGATTTCTATACTTCGTGAGAAGTTTGCTCATCTTAACTTGACATTCTCCATTGGAGGACAGATAAGTTTTGATGTAGGTAATGATTTTCATGACATGATGTGGTGATTTTATTTTTGGTAAAGTGATAGGCCAACATGTCTTAATTTAAATATACTCCACAGGTTTTCCCTCAAGGTTGGGACAAAACATACTGCCTGAGATACCTTGATGGTTTCAATGAAATTCACTTCTTTGGTGACAAAACTTACAAGGTTAGTCCATAAGTTTATCATGGAGTACATTTTTGGAGTATTAAATCAACATCTTACACATTTTCTGCCTCCCTTCATACATATGCTAGTTCATGTATTCTATGTAGTCTTCATTTGTTAGCACTCACTTTTGTCTGATCACCAATGTCACTTATTTTTATGAAAATCCTTTGAGTTGGGGCAAATGTTTTTGTGACAAGCAAGTAATTGACAATTTAATTCAGTTTTATAGATGCTGACATAGTGACATGAGTCCTTGTTCCACATTTTGAATATTTCAAATTATTCAGAACAATGGAGTGCTTTTAGATTGTTTATTGAAAAACATCTCTAATTATTATAACCTACTGGTGCAATATCACCTCCAAAGCCTAAGCTATTTACCCCTTGTTTTAGGACGATCCCTCACTTTGCATGACCTTGTTTGATTTATTTTTGTGGTTTTTTCACTGCTAGATTTTTAGCTTCCATAAGCATTGTTAGGGTAATAGGCAGAAGGATTGATTCATTTCCTTTTATTTCTCGTTGTGCAGGGTGGAAATGACCATGAAATCTATGAGTCTGAAAGGACTATTGGGCACACAGGTTAGTTGATTGCTTTAACTTGTATTATCATGTGCAAAAAAATAATTGTGGTTTCGGTGGCATGGGGAAACAATTAGATTTCGATTTCCGTAAAAATTAAGAGTCAATTTATTTCATATTTATTTTAGTAAATAAAAACAATTTCTTGTAAAAAAAAATCTTCTCAATATTCTGATTTTTTTTGTGAGGATTTAAAAACAAGTCAGAATAAAAGATAAATTGTTTTAAACTTATTAAAGAAACTGTAAGTGCAGCTTTTTCTAAAATCTCAAAATAATAATTATAATAACTTTTTTACACAATTTTAAAATAACCTTTTCTTAAATAAACCGGTTAAAATTTAGAACCAAAGCAATGTACGGTATACGAAACATTTTATATGTGATCCTTATTATTTGTATGGATCATGTGTAATGCTTATTATTTTGTATTTTTTTTTCAGTTACAAGCCCTGATGATACAGTGAAGCAGTGTAAATCTCTGTTCCTAGAAAATTAAAGAATTTTGCAGCAACATATTGTTATTGAGAATTAAAGAGGAAGTGTACCTCAACTGTTTTACGGAAGACCACAGGCTGCAATCTGCAATCCTAATACTTTGTATTTTTTAATATCAGTTTCACATTTTGGATTTAATAATAAGCTTATCATTCAGTTGAATTGATATAAAGTCATTAATTTGTTAGACTACTCAACATGGTCTACTTAATAATCCTACCACATCGAAGGGTATAAGTAGGAACGTAGATATCACAATGAAAAATCATCATTGCTAAATGAAAAGGTAAAATAATCAAGATAGAGTGGCTAAAAGCTAAATGCAATCACAATCAAACTTAAGCAAAACGCCTAGTCATCCAACAAATAGTTGGATTCATGTCCTGAAATGCTGCTTTGCCTCACTCAAACCTTTTTTTTTCTCGTAAATGATTCTAATTCAACGTATTTACCATTATTCATATGTAGTTCTAAGCCTCGTTTAAGTGATAAAACGCATTTACAAAAAAAAATGTTACATTGGATTTCAAACAAATAACTCAAATGGTTAAGCATATGTAACCCAACAGCAATGGGGAAAAATTGCGTTAGTTCCAAAGTTGACAAACTTGCAAATTCAGAAACATGACAAACAAAAGCCATTAAATGATTTGGGTCATAATCTTTTATAAATTAAAATGTATACTAGACTCCCGAAACTTGCAACTGACTTTAGTCTACTTTAATGCCTTCCACTAACATATCCACTTTAGTCTCTAATCTAATGTACGCCTAAAGATTAATGTATTGATTGCTGTATGTCTTCCCACTCAGTTTTTATTTTGTAGCTATCGATATATGGAAGGAGATGTTTTATACTATCATCCAAAGGAACATTTTCTCTTCTTATTTTGGCTTGAGGAAGACACTCAACCACCCCCCTCCCTCGAATATTGAAAAAACGCTACCTTAAAATCGAATACTCCCCAAAACAAAAATTGATGGTTCATAATAGTATACATTCTTTCACAATGTTATTCAAAATTGTGGACCCTCTTTGCAGAGATGAGTGTATTTTGGAGAAGCATTGCTATGGTCATTGGACCAACTCCTCCAGGAACTGGTGTAACAGCAGAGGCAATTCTTATGGCTTCTTCATAACAAACATCTCCCACCAGTTTGTAACCTCGGGGACTATTTGGATCCTGTCACATATAGACCCAAACATGTATTGATTAAATAATGTTGATATTGAAAATTAAGTGTTAAATATGAAATTGATTCCTAAAATACAACACCAACCAAAATAGGAGCTTGGTAGCATGCTATAAACACGAACTTGATATAAAATCTACTCACCTCTACCGGGTTGATTCCAACGTCAATAATGATTGCACCAGGCTTTATCCAGCTTCCCCTCACCATGTTTGCTTGCCCAACGGCAGCAACGATAATATCTGCTTGTCTTATGATCTCTTCGGGATTACTGGTTCTAGAATGGACAATACTTACAGTGGCATCTTCCCTCTAGTAACACGAGAGACACATAAAGAAGTAGAATCATATACATGTGAAGCGAAAATGAGTGAATAGTATCACAGAAATAAAATTAGTTTAAAACTGTTAACTAAAATTTTAAGTTTGACCCAATGTGATATTACTTGCAGCAAGAGAGCAGCTGGCATTCCGACAATATTGCTCCGACCAATCACAACAGCCCTCTTTCCTTTGATAGAAACATTGTATCTGTGCAGTAGCTCTATGCATCCCTTTGGTGTACAAGGAACAAACAGTGGTTCTCTTCCACGCATAGCAAGACGACCAATATTTAACGGATGAAAACCATCTACATCCTTCTCAATTCTAACAGCGTTCAAGATGTTTTGCTCATTCATATGCTGTAACAAGGCCAAGGGAATTTAATTAAATGTCCATTAAACAATCTTCAAGTTATAGTTGTTTAGGTGTCAACAAACTTGGTTACAAGAATACAAGTTATCAATGTACTGTGTCTGAAAAGCTTAACTTAGTACCCTAAGAACTTGAGAATATTTCATACCTAAATATAAAAAGAAACTTATGACATAATTTAGCATACTTTGCTCAGAAAAAGAAAGTGAAGTTAGAGATCTAGAAATATACCGAAGGTAAGGGTAACTGAACAAGTATGCCATGAACTGAAGGATCATCATTGTAGCCTGCGATGTAGTTCAAAACTTCTTCTTCTGTGGAATCCTCAGGCAGATTTGCTTCCAAAGAATTTATTCCAACAGATTCACAAGCCTTCTTCTTGTTACGCACATAAGTTGCAGAGTCTTTCCTATCCCCGACAAGAATTACAGCCAACCCAGGAATCACACCAATGGATTCTCTCATCCTGGAAACTTCAGCCATTATCTCGTCTCTGATTTGCTTCGCTACGGATTTTCCATCAATCACCTTAGCAGAAGAATCCATAGCCATAGCAGCTGTACATATTATATAAAATCAGATGAAGGCATATGAGCACAGGTTAGCAAGCAGAGGAAAGACACACTGGCATGTGAATGTAAGGGAATACACATACATATATAAGGACTGAAAAAACATGTGTATAAGAACCAACAGTGTTAAATTTACAATGACAACAATAGGCTAATAACTAAAAGAACAAATGAACCTTCAAAAATCAAATAATTGCACAACTAAGGGTATGTTAGGGTAAACAGCTCAATTAAATGCTTATTGAAAATTTGTTTACATTGTAAGCCCTAATGAATAAGTTGTTTATATAATCAAATAAAAGTTGGTTTTATATAAGTTGTCAGTGGCGCTCATTGAAATAAGCTGAAAGCAGCTTAGAGACATATCACAAGTTATTTTCACAAGCTCTCCCAAACACCTATGCAAATTCCAAACACATCCTAAGTCTATTATCTTGATCCAACCTACTAAGAAGACCTCTCAAATTCTTCAAAGGACAAATCATCTTAAATCTGATTATCAGGCAATTTGGGCAAAAGACATCTTAAATCAACTACAAGCAAAGCCAAACACAGAGAAAAGCAGTGTCATTAAGACACCCTGGTGCCACACAATTTATGCATCTACAAATTCACGTATATTACTAAGTGATAACTGGAAGACCATATAGTCATCCAAAATCACAATGCCTCATATGCTAATTTCAAAATTTGGAACTAAACAGACCACAATCATAGCAACAATAAGGAAAAAACTTAGATACAGTTTGGTGCTTTTGATGTTATTCCCCAATCAAAAAATGGAGTTCAACTCAGTAACCTATACTGACCTAGTGACCTTCAATGCAAACTTTTATTACACAGATTACCAGGATGAAACTGTAACTCTCATTAGAGAGTCGCACCAAAAACACCGAAGGAACTGTATCTAATTTTCACCCCAACAATAAATAAATAATAAATAAATAAATAATCAGCCAGTAAAGAAACACCAACAAACACAAACTAAACATTTCATCAGGTTGATCAGGTATGAGCAGGTCCAGCAGAATACATGCACAAGCAAACCAATCTTAAAGCAACACAAATAAGCAGAAAACGACTCATCACTGTTTTTGCAGTGGATGGCAAAAACAAATTAAATACTTTTTCACAAAGTAAATAAATAAAAAATTGATACTTTTTCACAAGACCCACAAACAAAAAGGCACATTTTTTTGTTAAAAAGGAGAAAACCCAGATAAACCCAGAAGCCAAAAACTACACAGAAGGTTGGCACAGACAAAAAAAAAGCTGAAGACAGGGTGAGGGTTTTATACCAACGGAGGCAACATCAGAAGAAGAGAATCGGAGAGAGGTGGGACCCACACCCACTTGGGGGTGGAGGCTGAAAACAATAGAAGAAGGTTTTGAAGAGTAGCAATGGGAGTGAGTGAAGAACACCGAAGAAGCCATTGAGATTCGGTGATTCCTCAAACAACGATTCAGCAAGCTATACGTTGTGCTTTGTTGTTCTCTTCCCTCTGTTTTTGTTTTTGTTAAAAACACGACGCTAGGATTCTCTGAAGTGAAAACTTTGCTTTGGGGGTTCTCAGGGTACAGATACTGTTTTTTGAGGTTTAATTTGGTGTTGAAAATTCATCGCACATTAAAATTTCATAAATATCATATTAAATGATCAAGAATCTCATTACTATCATATTAAATTATCAAGAATATTAAATAAATAGCTATTTCAATAATTTATTTGTATTCTTTCTAGATATAATAAAAAAAAAGAAATTTGATTTGACACATTAAAAAGTATAATTCTATATATAATATTTATTATTGCACTAATAAATTTCTATTAAACCTAATTGATCTATCATTATTATCCACTTATTTAATTATATTTATTTAATAATCTATTTAAACATATTTAATTGATCATTTTAATTTACTTAATATATTAAATAACATAATATAATTATTAATATAATATGTAACATTAGAAAATTTAATTTTCTAACATAGTATACAGTTTTAAGTTTTAACCAATGAAAAATGAAATAAATAAAAAATCCTATTTTTTTATCATTAATCAAAAATAGAAAATCATCATTGTTATAATATTGAAGGTAATTATTATTAAAAAAACATAGTTAGAATGGTAATAGTTTAATAATAGGAGTAGTGTAAAATTAATGTATGTATTGCGTATATTTTTATTCTATTTAATTTTAATGATAAAAAACACTATCATTTTTTAGTTTTTACATAAAAATAAGTTTTATCATTTTATCTTGTCATCTTATAAGATTTGACTTATTTAACATATTATTATATTCATTAATATGGCATAGTGGTAAAGTAAAATTTTATTGGATTTTATGTGAAAATATAATAGTTGACCTTTTTTTTAGTTAATAATAATATTAGTGATTGATATCCTGACATATACCTTGTTTATTATATTAATTATTAAATTTTTATTAACGAGTGAAGTTACTCATTTTATTTTCTAAAGTGAATTAATGACTTTACAAGCTCCAAATTCAAAAATATTTTATTGTATACAAAACTAAAGCAAAAAATTTAAATACAATTTCTTTTGAGTGTTTTTAGTGTTTTCTTTTATCAAAATTATAGTTTCTCCTCTTTTATACTGCATAATAAAGTGATGCATTAAAAACCAGAATAAGTTATTTAAGCTAAACTTTAACTCTAATTAAAAATTATACGAAAATACCTAACACAAGTTCATTAAATTTTTGTCAAAGTCTCTTGTTTATTTGCCATTTTTTAAATAATCCTTTTGTTCTTAGCATTGATTTGTATTAAATTAAGATAAGATTGAGATTACAGAATTCACGACTTCAATTGGTTCAAGACAAGTCATCCGATGGAATTTAATTTATAGCACTTTGAGTTGCTAATAAAAAAAATATGGCACTTTCTGTTGGATATTTTTATTTCCTGTTTTGTAATAATTGCGAAAAATTATTATAAATACAATAAAAAAATTGGGTATTAATTATCTATTCATACATCAATTATTAGAGATTTAAAATTAATCTAACCATTTTAGAATTAGATCACCAAAAAACAAAGGATTGACACAAAAGTGTAAGATTTTATTAAGTTCATATGTGAGAAAATAATCTATATATAGCAAAATCACTAGAGTTCAATTCATTTCATATGCAAAATTTCCTTGGCTAGCAACAACCACGTAGCATAAGTGGAATTAATCTTTGATCTAGTAAATCGAGGACATTCGTGGTCTTTGACCAAGGAAAAAAATCATCAAAAGAAAATTTACACAATCTTATAACTGATATTTTATAGGAAAACATTTTAACTTAATTTAAAAATGTTAAGTTTTTTTTTACTGAAAAGTATTCATCGACTTTATCATAATTAATTTTTATAAATAAAAAAAATATTGTTAATTACCTTTAATAGAATCTTATTTCTCAACCACGTTTTTTTATACACCATCTCATATCCACTAGACCAACATAATATTGGTCTAACAAGGTAAGGTTTGAGTCTTAAAGAATTTATGTCAAAATTTTGCTTTTTAAAATTTAAAAAAGAAGTTTCATCATATGAATTGATCTTACTCATCATTTTGTGTAACCTTATATCATTAGCATGGTTGACAAATAACTATATAGTCCTTAAGCATGCGATTGGAGATTTAATCTTCAAATCTCTATGTATGAAAAGACATATATTGAAAGAGGTCAATTCTTAAAATGAATATTAATATTTTAATATATTAGTCTCTAGCTTTCGTATAAGAGATACCTCGAATTAAAAAAAAAAAAACGTTTGATATCAATTTCAAAATATACTAAATATTTCTAACTTTATTGTTATTTATAGGAAAGGCTCAAGACAATGCTTTATATGGGTAAATGACCAATTTAAATCCTTGTAATATAAATATGATCAATTTAGTCCACAATTCTATAAATGTACTGACAATTTACTCTATTGTAAGTCTCCTCCGTTTTCGTTAATGTTTTTGGCGACGTGGCACGTAAAAGACGATATGGCATGTGGTGAAAGTGAAAGCCATATGCCAGGCCAAGTATGTGTAAACCAAATTGTCAATTGGAGTATGTGCGTTTTTTTACCTTTTATTTATCCTCTTCATTTTTACCTTTTGTTAGAGAGAAGCTGAACCGTGGGTTTTTATGTTTGTTTTGCTCCTTCTCGTCTCGATAGTCGTGACAACATGGCGACCGATGGTGGCGTTTGGTTTGTGGTCGTCGTTTTGGTTCGATTTCTCCCTATGTGTTGAAGATGAAAGTCAACTTCATAAGGTAAATTGTGTGTCTTTTGTTTGGTCAGACTTTGTTGATGACCTCTTTTTTCATTTTATTTCTCCATGTGCCCATCGTTTTCATTAGATTTTTTTTTTGGTTATTTTAGACAAACAAGGGATTAAACCTGTGTTAAGGTTTAGGTTTTGTTGATGATGCTATGATGAATTGAAATAATGATGCTCTGTTTTGGGTATAAAAGGGAATAAATTTTATTATCGATCCAATGATGTTCTATTTCCTTCTTCTTTTGACTTTATTTTGTGTGTTTCCTTTTACATAATGTCTTATAAGATTAACCTTTTATTGCACCATAAAGGCCAATATGTCCAAAATGATGAAGGGATGTTGGAGTATGTGGAGGGTGAAGAATGTTGTTGGGAGTCATTGGAGACTGACTTGATGAATATTTGGACAATCCATGACCTATGTAAGGCTTGCGATGGATATAGTCAATTCCAAAAGATGTTTTATTTGGTACCGAAAAAAGGGTTTAATAATGATGAGGATGTGTTAACTATGTGTATTGAACATAATTTGCAGTTTAATGGTACATACGTGTTTTTATATTTACATTATTGTCATTAACCATTTTATCATTAAATTATATTTAATGTGAACTATTTTGTCATTGCAGAAGAAAGTATTATCATAAAATTACGAAGAGTCTTCTTCTCAAAATAATCATTACATTTTGTAAATTTTAAAATCAATTTTTTTTTAAAAATGCATGGACATTTTAGTCAAAAACACTATCAACATACATGAATCATCTCCTGTACATATGAATTTGCCCGTCATCAAGGATGTATCAAATTGGCACTCAACATTAATAGAAATGAATTGAAACTTGATTATATAATTAAATTGTTGGTACATTTACAAAATTGTAAATTAAATTAATCATTTTCATAATTCAGGGATAAAAATATCAATGTAAAATACGAAAACAAAATTGATCATTTATCCTTTGTATATTCTATAGTTGACATTAGATAAGAGACTGTCAAGTAGAAGGTACTGAGGTTTGAGATTTGGCTTGAAAGACATTGAACATATCACGCACCAGGAGTGGGGAGGAACTCAAATATCATGAAGAAAAGGGGTCAATCCAATTGCACATCTTTAACTCGGCCATACTCATTAGCTATAGCCTATATGACCAAATGTGCTCCTTACACATAAAGCAAAAAAATTGACACAGATATAGAAAGCAAATGATACTTAACCAAAAAAAAGTAAACAATTAAGGTAGAGACAGCAAACAATCCTATAGCCAATGAAAGTGTGTCTATAGCAATGACCACCCTAAATTGGGTATATTGAGGTGGCTAACTCTTCAAATGATCAAGCTTACAATAGGACAAATGAATATGTTCAACGCAAGAAATTTTTTACATACAATTAATGTGCTCAAGCCTCAAGCAGCTAATACAAAGGGACATGGACTATACAACATCATGTCTTATCCTTCAGACCTTCACTGTCTCACTCCATGTCCTGCAGGCAGGGGATGCTTTTCAAAATATTACCACAAAGGACCAAACAATGTAATACATTATACATCTGAAACGAAGCTTTCTTTCTAATTGCAGCATAATGAAAATGTGAACATATGGCTTCATTGAACAAATCCATGTTGATAAATGCTGGATTACTTGTATTCTTAGATGTTCAGATAAATAACTTAATTATGATACATCATGACTTGACTATCCAGTCTTCTTCCTTTTGAAGGCCGGATGTATCATTGAATCATTGTATGAATCAAACTTCTCGATTCTGGCAATGCAGTCTTTCATCCTTTTCAAAACAATTGGCATAGCAGAGCAATTGCTTGAGATCTTTTCATTCAGCAATTTTAGTTTTTTGGCAGTCTCTGGATCTTCTGGACCAGAAGAACTTTCTTCTCTAGAAATGTTTTGCTCTGATGCACCTGTACAATATAAACCTGGTCAATGAGTGAGACACAGTGACAAAAACAAACAAACAGAGAACATATTGCACCTTGAAAGAGATAAAAAAATAAATAACAAACAGAACAAGTCTTAACCACCAAAGGACCTAAGGATCATATATGAAAGACTGAAACTGTAACAATGATGACATACAGTCATACAATACCACAGAAAAATAACTGCTAGCACTTAGGATAAAAAAAACAAAGAAGGAAAGACGAAAAAGACACTAGCAATGAAGGGAATACAAAATAAGCTTTGTGCTCAGTTTAAAAAAAATATCACCTGTTGAGTGTCAATTCTCAAAATATTTGGAAAACAGTATTTGTTTCTGCCTGCCCACATGACAATATTCAAACTGCACTTTGAATTTTAAATAAGTTAGAGGTCAATTTCTGTTTACAATGCAGAAAATCCAAACTTGTATCTCATTACTTCAAAACCAAAATTGCTAAGATTCAAATGATGACCATTTTTTCTTTTTTGCTAATAGATCATGCAAAATTGTCAAGTCATTATCTTAAAGTTTTCTCGGAAGTATAACATCCCCAGTGAATAAACAGCTAATTTCACAGTACAAGCACACTAATTTTTATAACACAAATAACATGGCTTTACCAAAATGCCATGAACAAAATCAGCAAATTGAGTTTTCCTCCCTACAAAGCCAAACCAGCAATTTCATGCATCTTATCAACCAAATGAGCTATATTTTACATTCATCAAAAGTAAACAAAGCAACATACCTGCATTACCAAGTACCAACTCCAGAAATTACATACACTAAAGCCTATTTGAATAAACTTCTGCATAAACACTGATAGGAGAAAAAATTAAGCTGGTAAAATGCATTGAGCTTCTCCCATAAATTAAAATTAACTTATGTGCCTTAGTTTATGGAGAAGTTAAATGCGCTTGTATAAAAGTTAAGGGCATAAGTTGACTTTAACTTAAGAGGAAACCTCAATTCATTTTTCCTTCTTATTTCCTTCTCCTGTAATGTAAGTGCTTATGGAGAAATTTATCCAATCATGACTCATGACCTAAATCAGATTTCAGTTTCACTAATCCGTGCCCAATAATAATCTCAGTAAAATAACAACAAATAATAGGACTTCTGGTAGGAAGGTCCAAAACTCATGTAGCCAACCAGAAAAAATAAAAAGAGAATAGCTTAAGGAAAAAAAAAGGACATGTGAAAGCAATGAGAGTCAGCTCTAAAATACAGTAAAGTATCATTACAGATTGAAGCAATTACAACACCAGACACCAGATTCAACAGCACCCATTTCAAACCACATCATACTCAAAACTAACATGCCCAAAAGCAAAAAGCACATACATTGAAGAAACTAACTTAAAACCAAAATCCCAGAACCGAATCAACACTACCCATCTCTAGGTACATAAATTGATTTTCAAACCGAACACAGAGATTTCGTCCACAGCAAAAACATCTTATCAAATTCGATTAATTTCCCAAATTCAGAGTTGTAAAAAGAAAAACCCTAGAAATAGAGGTACCCGGTGAAAGAAAGGGTCTTTGGGTATCGAGAATCGAACGGAACGTGGCGTTGAGCTGATTCGGAAGCGTTGTTCGGTAATCGAGAATCCTGTGCGCCATTTGCTTCAAATCAGACTCCAACCTCTCCAACTCCGAGTCTTCTTCAGCTTCGTGAGGTTCCATCGTTTTGGGAGCCATTGTTCGTAGAAACTCGATCACTCGTGTGTGCAAATTGAAGAAGTAGTAGAAGAAGAAGAAGATAAAGCAGAGAAGAGAAGTAGTGTGAAGAAGAAGAAAGACGAGGTTTTTCTCTACTGGGTTTACAAATTTTCTTTTCTTGACCACTTTCAAATTTTGAATCCACCAATATGTGTCTGTAGTGTCACCAGTGTGTGTGAAATTGTATTTCTAACGGCTCAATTAAAAATCAGAGAAAATAAGCTATGTAATTAATCACTGTGTAATATACAATATGCTAGATTTATATAAATAAAATTATTATTTTAATACTAGATGCCCATAAATAATTATATGAAATTTGATTTTTTTTTCCCTAAAAACACATTTTCCCTAAAAAATATTTTTTTTTTCAAGATGGATTACTAATCTTATTCTTGAAAAAATAGTCTTTTATTCACCTTCGTATAAGATACTGAATTAATGAAATAGAATAATGAAACATGAAATAATATATATATATATATATATATATATATATATATATATATATATGAGGATGAATCTCGAGAGATTTTGTTTACTAAAGTTTATCTTAAATTCATAAATACAAGGCTTCTCTTCTATGATTTTATTTTATAGTTTACATTAACATGCTTGGATGAAAAATAAAATAAAAATGAAATAGAAATAGAAATAGAAGAAACACATAAAGTAAGTTTACTTTTACTATGCTTCTTATTAACAGATAAAAAAAAGCAAATACCGTAAAACAAGTATAAGTAAGTTTACTTTTACTAATGCTACTTATTAGTGAATATTTAAATTATGTTTTTTTAATTCCATTTTTACTATGCTTTTTTAATACCTTTTTATGCGTTTAGTATTTTTTTATCAGTAGTTTAATATTTAGTTTAATTTAATAGATTTAGTAGATTAATAGTTTTTAAATTTAATTTAATTTTTTTTACTGAAATAGTTTTTTAATTAAAACTTGCATGTCTTTTATCAGTTTCTTGAGGGAAAAGTGTCGTCGCTCAAGGTTCTACGCTTCAAGGTGTGATTTAATGATCTTGTTTTTCGTGATCAAATGCTTGGTTGTGGGAAAGACAAATTCACAGTTCAGCAGCCAAGATTGTCTGATCAATGTAGTATAATTGTTAGTCTAGATTCCAGATCAATACAAGTTCAAAATATTGCTTGTACAAGCCTCTTTTTTCGTTTTAAACATAATCAGTTTTCTTTCAAATAGTATAAAGCTCTACTTCCAAGCAGCCAAACCCACCTTGGAATAAGGCACGGTTATTGTTATGATAGTGTAAAGCTACTCCACATAAACATTCCACCTTTTATAGGCACATAATTAGCTCTTTCAGTTATTATTGAATTAGTAGACAATTAAACTAAAAGCAATACTTTAATCTCAAACTTTTAATTTTTATTCACAAACACTTGTAGATTCTAAAACGTAATATTTTTTGTTTTTTACTGAGTTGATTTTTACTGTTTACATCTCTTTTTCTTGCTTAAAACAGAACATGAATAAATGATTGCATGGTGTAAATACCAAATCACCATCTTTACAACATAGCATCACAGGATTGGAGATGTACGACCCTGTGAGTTTAACAATAGAAATGGACATGAAGGACTATGGACGAAAAATAAATTTAGGGACCCTATCTAGCCAATGAAAAGTTAAAAAAAAAAAAATCCTAAAAAGTTTGAGACTAAAGGATACATGTAAATGCCATGTCAACGATTTTTACACGTGACAACCGAAAAAATGGTGACATTTACAGCCACATCAACTAATCTATTAATAATAAAAACATCCAAACACGAGAAAACATTACTCAACTTTAGTCTTATGAACAGACTAAGTGGATTGTTGCATATAGCTAAAAAAACAAATAAATGGAAAACAAGTTTGGGGCTGGCATAGATTTGAGTAGATATACAAGTAGCAACTTTCGAATACACCAATAAAAACTAATGTCTAGGATGAGTTTGAGGATCATCAACTATCTACCTGCAGGAGTTGCCCTTTTTGTTCAGGGCATTCGCATATTTATGACAACGTGTTTTGGACACACATTGGGGGAGGACGCAGGACCCGCATCCATCCAGGTGAAGCTAATAATACTAGCTTTTTTGTCTTCTTTACGATTTTGACGTGAAAAAACCCACCAAGGCAAATGAAAATAATGCCATTGGCACAATACAACTACAGCAACAGGATATCATCCTTAACAGGAATTTGAGATGCCTGGAACCAAAATTTAATGGGAAAAGAGAAAATAAAACTAATCCTGGCTATATTCCTGTACATAACAATAGAACCAATAATCTGCTATACATTTTTTTGACAATTATTTTTTTTCCCCTAATTCTCGTTTTCCTTTGCCATCTACTTGTATATATGCGGCAATCTTCATATTGCCAGTGTCCCTTCGGAGACTGTGGTCTCATCTAATGAATCTGGGGATGGAGATTTGGGTTTGTTCATAATTCTATTATGTCCATAACCAAGAGAACTTCCACTTGCTTCACACAGCTGCACGGATAGAGCAAGAACAACAAACACCATTCAGATATCAACTATACAACAGTGATATAAGCTGTGTATGCTTATGCATGAATTCAAAAGGAATACCTACCTCTGTGAGCTCAGCCAGATGTCGAGATCTGAATTCATTTATAGTTGCCGCAATCTCTGATGTAGGGAGTTTAGCCTAAAGAAATAAATGTTTTGAAAAATAAAGATCACACATTTCCATGTTATAGCATTGTGTCATAATTTTAATAAGTTAGTAATAAATATAATGAAATCTTTTCTTTGAATATTGGTTCTAATATCGCCTAATTAAACATCATCTGATATTTTCATCTTTGCAATTTTATGAACAGAACAGCTTGTTCTGCCAACAAGATATGAATTCAATCTCGCAAATGCAATAAAGAACAAAGTATGCTCAAACAATTTCAAAGAAAATTTGACCAAGACTCGAGTAAATTATTTATATAGGGAAATTAACAATAGTTCAGCTAATGTGCACAAGCTTCAATAGTTCAATGACAACAAGAAATAACCATACTCATTTGCTGCTGAATCTGTCATGTTTGAATAAGACTATTAACATAAATATTATGAGTGAGACATGACAACATATTTTCCATTATAATATTTCTGTTCCCACAGAAATATGATATTCAATGATAATTGTTACCTGAGAAAGCACAGCAGCTGCTAGTTGAAGACTTGGTTCCAAGGTCTCTGGGACAACCTGCAAGTGGCAGAAAGTTCTCTAGATAAGCATTTCACTAATGGTAAGTTTTTCTTTCAATTTTGCTACAAAAAGCAAGACTAAAACAATAAAACTCTTTTTTTCACTGGTAGCATTTGGTGTGCATATAGGATACAATAGAATGCTCTGTTCTGTTCTCTTTGTTACATCCTTTTAAACAGATTTCAAAATGTAATAATTTTTAATCATGTTCTGTTTCTCAAACAAACCAAACATAAATTAGAACTCGTGTCCTCTTCAGACATTTGAATGCATTTACCAAATGCTACTAGTATTTTAAAATTGTACCATCAGGTAATCAAACGGGGAACACTAGAATAGGTATGAGAATATTACAGCAGTAGCTCCAGCCTTTTCTAAATTTAATCCATGATCAACATCATGGGCACGGACAAAAGTCTTCACATTTGGGAAGTACTTGCTCAAAGCCCAAACTGTTCTATAATTTGCACCAGGTGTATCAAGGGTTATTGCTGCAGCACATGCCCTTTCAGCCCCTACCTTGTGTAGGACCTAGCCATGCATCCAAAAAAAAGAACAAAGGTAAAATCAGGTAAGAACATGTTATGCGACTAGTGTGCTGAAGTAATGTGCACTACCTCTCTACTACCAGCATCTCCAAAGTACACAGGGAGATCCAGAGCACGCCCAACTGCCACTCTATCACTAAAGATATTGAAAAATATGGAAAACAAGTTAGTTCGTCATATCCGTATCCTGTTCAAAACTGCACATAACATAGTATTTCACACATATCTTGAAGCAAACCATGTTAAAGAATCTCGATAAATTCTGTCAAGAGAAAAAAAAAAGTGATAAATTACTTGAGGGTGCTCCTGTCTTTGGGTATCCAATTCCTATAATTTCTCCATGCAAATAGTATACATAGATCACTGTATGACACAATTGTGTCATGGCATGTCAATTTATTTGCCCATGTACATTCCAAGATAGTCTCACCCTAGTCCCTATTTACCAGAATCATTGAACTAGAACTAACTATTTTGAGATGCTCCATTTAAGTATACATTACACTCAATCACTCATAAGCCAACTGTTATGAAGGAAAGTAAAGCACAATCACAGACATTATATTAAGGCCCATATAGGTGACTTATGACCTTGTAAATAAAGAAATATTACTGTGATAATTTTCTTTTCTTTTCTCCTTGGGAGACAGAAGTCAGTATTTTGCATGTAATTTTTCTCCTTTTTAAATAGAAATAACATTAAATAAGCTTAAAGCTTAAAACAGATATCAAATAATTCATCCACAGGAGGATAATAGTTTCAATTAGCAAGCTGTGTTACCTTCTTACGTCTAGTGCGACAAATGGAATAAGACGCTCTGAAAGAAGTTGGGCAATGATCTGAACAAAATACAAACATAAGTCGTAACACCTAAATCAATTATGTAAACAGTGAACTAATTAATCAAAAAAAAAAAAAGAGATAACTTACCTGGCCAACTCGTCCAAATCCACAAATAATGATATGATCTTGCAGATCATCTGTCTGTAAAAGATGCCAACCGAAAAGAACTACTAAGTTTTCATGCCACTCCAAAATAAAAGAATTGCAAAAGGTAAACCCATATGGGTTAACTGCATCCACTATCTACCTATGGTCCAGGAAGAACTCCAACATAATCTCCTTAAACTACTACATACTTTTTAGCTACAAACCTAAAATTAAAATATGAACAATGAACTAACCACACTCAAGTGATCAAGATGAAAAAAAGTTAATAAAGAACATATGATAATTGCTATGCATATGTAAAGTTACATGTAAATTACACAGCAATTATCTCATCTTTTTCCCTTTTAATGTTTCTTTTTGTGATTAAAATATAGGAATTAGCTTCTTCTGAACTTTTATCCAGTAGATGCTAAAATTAGTTGATTTATAACGTGTTGGTTGTATTTTTTTGTAGAAATTCACTACAAGGGCATGGAAGGAGAATTGAGGGTCTAAAGCTGCCTACTCAGCGCGCAAAGGCCCGCTCAATGTGATCAGCTCGCTTAGCGTGTGGTCACTTATTCAGCTGAACACTGAAGGTGCGCTTAGCGCGAAATTGCCAGCTTAGCATGCAACCACAACACTGGATTGCGTTTTAAGGAAAAAAAAGGAGGGAACTGAGATATCTTGGAAAAACATAGACACAAGCTCAGCTAGGTCACGAAGGAGGAATTCTTCCACACCATTGGAGCTTGCATTCCACCGTTGGCTCTCCATTTCCTTCCATTCATTCCATCTCCATTTCCCTAACCATCCATTTGTATAAGTCTCTCATGAGAATGAGACGCTAAATCCCTCATTGTTGGGAGCTCAACAACCAAATGCTTTGATGTAATGATTCTAACTATCTATTCAATATTATTTTCGCATTATTGTTGTTTTTCTAAGTTATTATCATGCTAGTGGTTTGATCATCCATTTTCATGCTTTGTTATAGGGTTTAATACATTGGAAAATGTTTATTTTCTTAGAACTGAAAAAACACTTCTAAGTGAACCGTTTCTAGGGATAGAATGGTTTCGTTTAGCCTAAGTTATTTATCTTTAATCTTAATGCAAATTGGTTAATGTAACTCTTAAGGCATTAGGAGCCAAAATTAAGTGATTTAGGGTCTTCCACTTGATGAATCAAGGCTAGAATACTTTAGTAGATGAAGGTGATCGAAAAATAATGTTGAATAGCGAAAAAATTTTAATATTGCATCAAAGTTAGTTCCGGTTAGTTGAGTCCCTAACAAACGTTGCACCCTGTTCCAATCGTCACTGCAATACTCCGAGTGAGGACTTAAGTGACTGTAGTCAACTAACTTCACCCATCTCAGCTAGGTTTATAGTTTTCAATTTATTACATCCCTTCCTCTTCTAATAAGAATTGTCAAACTAGAAAGAGTTGCCAAACTTAATTCTAGCAATTTGGGCAAGGTATAACCAACTCCAAAATATAAATAGGTATAATGGGTGCTTGCTATCCAATCATTTAGTACTACTTCACATTAGGTTTTGATATCATGGCCACTGATCAATGGTATCAATATTGTTTATTATTAAGAAAAGTTCAAAATTTGTAACATGAAATACTGACAACAATTTATGTTTTCTCCCTTCCCTATAATGCTGATAATGGTGATGCTATGGCAGTTTACATGCAATAAAATTATTCCCATCATCAGATAGACGTCAAATGTAAGAAATCTTTTTTTTTTTCTTTCAATCACTAAACAAGATGAAATATTAGCAACATCAGCAACAAACTTCTAGCCATCAAAGAATTTGGTATATTGAATCAATTTCACAAAAGAAAGGTTAAAAAAGTCCATGCAATTTACTAAACTAATCTATATTTCTGGGAATTGAAGAATAATTAAGCCAATCCAATACTATTATGTATTACTAACCGATAGTAGAAGCCTCTTGGTTTTATTAGAATCTATGAATAAAATTTCAAGAAATACTACTAACCAATACTATTATGTAATACTATTATGATTAAGATACTTTAACTGAAATATTTTTCAAAGGTCAGTTTCTGAACAACTTTGATAAGTCTAAATACAACAATACCACATTGTACCTGCATGGAAAAAATTCCTATCCCTATGAGACACAGGAAACAATCTATTTGGCTGTAAGAATGATGGTAAACAATGCACCAGTAAGAGTGCCCAATCATATATACTTCTGAAGCCAAAAATTCATGACTATTATTTATAAAATTACTATTCAGCAACTCATTGAAGAGATTTTACCTCACTTTCTACCGGCAACAAACTTCTAACATCATTCTGCTCAAAACGGGAAGCAATCAACTGGCCTCCTGCAGCTAGCCATGGTGTGATGGCCATTGAAATGCCCACAATAAGAAACAGCAAAGATGACAGCTGGGAAGACATTATGCCCTGCAGAATTGCCAATTAGTGAGGGGAAATAGTAGTTTTATTTGCAAATTATTAAAGAAAACAACAATTTTTAGCAGTTACTAGTACAATGATCTACATTTTTTATTTTTCAACTTAAGAGGAAGATCAATCAACAAAATTCACAAAAGAGAGAGAATTTCATCTAAATAAGAATCATGCTAGCAAAGCCCCACAATCTATCTGAATATCCACAAGAGAAATTCCCATAAATGTTGCAAGAGTTGAACACCATAACAAAGAAAGATGTACAATTCAGCCTAATAAAACTAGGATATAATGATTCTCAGATTTAAGAAAATCCCAGAGCTCCTCCGCATCCTTATACTCCAAGTAATAGAAATAAAACACATATCGATAGATAGAATCCTATTGCTATACTGCTACCAAAAACTTTAAAAGCAATTGGAGGAAATCAATGGAGGTTAGGGCATGCATCCAAGCTTCCCCTCTTAAAACAAATAATGTTAACATATAAATTCCAAGGTAATGAGCAATGCAAAAACAAATGATAATGAGTCTCAACTCTTACACACTTCAGGCTAAAAATAGCGAGAGACAACCTTATTTTATCAACACTTGACCGGGACATGCCTATTGTATATCCTTTTTTAAATTAACTCCAAAAAAGTGACTTATTTTACCATAAAGACCTATAGTAAAACCCTATTAATGAAAGACAACTATTGGCAGAAAAAACAGTTTTAAGGACAAAAACCTGATTAACAGCTTCACCGAAAGCCACAAATGCAAACTCCCCACCAGGAGCAAGAAGAAGACCAACTCTGATGGCAGAAATGAGAGAAATCCCAAACATTCTACCCAGCAAACAAACCAAGATAGTCTTGCCGCATATTAAGAGTCCTAGTGCGCTCGCGATGACTGGAAAGTTTGAAAGAAGAAGTTTTGGATCAATTGACATTCCAACCTGAAAAGTAAAAAAAAATAGTTGCTATCAATTATCTAGATAAAAGCAGGCTGCTCATTAACACATTGACTAAATAAATGTAAAATGTCAAGAAAAATTCACATTTAAGCAATCAAGATTTTCTGATCAATGTAGCATAATTGTTATTGTCTAGATTCTAGATCAATAAAAGTTCAAAATGTACTTGCACAAACTTTTTTCTGCTTTAGACAGAATTACTTTTCTTTCAAGTAATACAAAGTTCTATCCCCAAACAGCCAAGCCCGCCTTGTGGGATAAGGCGTGGTTATTGTTGTGATAGTGTAAAATTCTATCCATAACAGACCATGAAATGATTAATGTATTCCTATTGTCAGAACATAAGTAACACTTACAAGTTACAATTTATCTATCTTAGCACTAAAACTAAGAAATACTCCACATAAACAGTCCCCCTTATAGCCTTTCTAATTCTGAGATTTTTTTCTCAGTTATTATCGAACTAGTAGACAGTCCAACTAAAAGCAATTCATTGCTTGTGAATATTCTCATAAGAATATCTCACGTTAATAATTGAATAGATGGTTTTAAGTTGCAGCCACATATTGGTTTCAAAGAACTATGCAACCACATTTGTTACCACATTAACCATAATTGTCCACAACTTCTGAAATAGCAACACAACCATAACCGCAATTTAAAATAAAAATATTTTTCAAATGAACAAATAAAACAATACAATTAATAAATTTGTGAATTTTGATATTCGACACCTACCGTCATAAAGAAGAGCCCCAAAAGAAGGCCACGATATGGAGCAATATCAGATTCAACCTGTAAGGAAAATTCAGTTTCTGCCAGTAGTAAACCAGCCAAAAATGCTCCCAATGCCATGGAAAGTCCTGCCTGTTTTAAGTAAAGGAAAACAAAAACAAGTCAAGATCAGTTTAATGAACTAAAAATACTGAACTTGACACAAGGTTTTGAAAACCGGACCAGTCATCAAACTAGGTCACAGCTCACCGGATTAACCATGGTTGAATTACAAATCTCTATACACAATATAGTTATCCACCTCAGATAGTGGCGGACTGTAGCGGACCCCAAAAACAGTAATGGGATAATGCACAGCAAGATGACCACAATTTCAGTTTTTTTGTACAGAATAAATGACTTATTTATACTACATACCTACAAATGCTCAATAAAAAATTACACAAAATCCATGAAATATTCAAATTAACAATAACAAAACATAGGTCTCTCAGAAAAAGAAAAAAAAAAAGATCTCAAGCAAACCATACAAGAAAATGGAACAGTTTAGGCATAGGTAAAAAAAATTTGCAAGGGATGGCTGGGTGTTGGTCACACAAAAGAGAGGAGCCTGAGAAATTATATTTCTGAAATGAGTTTTCAAGATGCCTCATTGTAGCGCCATGAACGACCACTATTTTGGCTGTGATTGAGGCCGCAAAAGTAGCTATTAAAAAAAGCACCGCTATGCAAATTTTGTGGCAATGAAGGCTGCTCTGCATTGCCATAGCACACTATCAATAACTGATACACAGACACACTCTCTCTTGTAATATAATGATTTTTATATTTTTATTATCAATTTTTATTGACATAAATAATGAGAATTTGATATTTGTTAATATGGTTGAATGTTGCTGTCTTAGGCTACACACCCATGTTCGATTTCTGCTTCTATGCAGCAATGAAATTTAATATATGAACAATTAATCTGATAACATTATGCAAGAAGCACTAGTGATGCAACGGCTGAATGTTGTCTTCTTAAGCTACACAATCATGTTTGATTTCTACTTCCCACAATTGGTGCATTTTGTTGTAAGAACTTTTAACCTGTTAAACCTATTAGACTCAAATCATATCAAATTGAAGTGGTCCATATCCAGTTCAAGGGGTATAAGACCAGTTTTCTAGTTCCAAGTTTAAGGCTTAACCAGACCGGCTAGTGGAGAGTTTCACAATAGAATAATGTTTACCAAACCTTCACAGGCTTTTCATTTCCCCAAATACTTATTGAAAACATGAAAAGTTGCTCGTTTCTACAATAAACCAAAACATGAGAAGGAACAAACACCCAAAAAGGATAAAATGAAAAGCAATAGGACAATCACATGTGGCATACCCTGGCTGTAAGAAGACTTGTGCCAAGAATAACAAGGAGTGTATTGGCTGAGAAAATTTCTGCATTTTGATTTTCTGCAACCTGCTTGTATATTGGTCGAAGGAGCTGTAAAGAAGAACAGGAAACTAAGCACAAAGCATACTCTACATCTGCAATTGAAGCATGCAATGCCTTCCAAATGAACCCCAAAATGATATCACTTATCCTTTCATAAAATGGCTTTTATTATTATGTGTATTACGATTAGCATCTTAAAAAATGGCTATTCCATTCAATGTACTGTGCTTAGAAAACTTTTAACATTTTTCTTTTCATAATGATGAGAGAAGTCACAATCCAGTTCTGAATATTACCAATCGTCCCCCTGCAATTATGGCAGTGATGGCAACTGCTGCCTTAACAGCAGCCAGTCCAAGTGCTTCAGCAATAGCTTGAAAACCAACCTGAAAATATAGATTGGTATTTCTATTGAGTTGAGGACAACAAAAGAAGCAATAGCAGAGTATACATGTAGAAAAAATAACAATGACAACCACAGAAATTCAGCTTTCATGTCAACACTACCAATCATGCACTTATGTGAACCAAGTCAACCAACTTTAATTAGAAAGATATTTGTGTCTTGACCTTTTTGATTTACTATAAATAAATATGCAATTAATTGCTAATCCTATACATAATTATTAATTCCCACATTAAGTTCTTGGCCAGTGGAGGGGAAATAATTCAAAGAACCTTTGTCATTATGAGATGTGGTTACGCTAACCATGTATTGTTGAAATTTTTGCTAGTACTTTCATTTCATGTTTTCATGCTTCTTTTAAAAAAAAAAACTATGTACCCCATTGCCCAGAAGCTCCTCGCTATGCGAAGGTAAATGGGAGGGATATTGTACGCAACCTTACCCTTACATATGCAAAGAGGCTGTTTCTGGATTCATGCTTCTTTCAGCATGTTAAATTAAATGTTGTGTCATATACTGTCTCCCAGGCTTCACAGGAGTCTAAACAACTTAATCATGTTCTAAACTAAACAGCTAAACCTCATGACCAAGAGCTTAGAAAAACGTTACCCCTCCTTTGGAAGAATTAGGAGAAATAAGAGGTATGAGTATTAGCAAGACCACGACAGCCAGATCCTGAACAGAAACAAAGAGTAAAAGTCAATTTGTGTCAAAATATTGCAAAACCAATACAATAAGAAATGAAAGGCATTTAAGAGCTAATAACAAATAATCAATGTCAGAAATGGCAAATTCATATAACAATTGACCAGATAGAGCAGACAAAGTAGAGGATGCTTGTTAAGGATCTATAGTTCTATACAAAAAAAACATAATAAAGTGCTCAAGAGACAAATAAATAGATGCATACAGACATCTGCCCCAACATCCAACTGGAGACGATAGTTTCACATTTTAATCCTTGCTTGTTTAGTGTCTCTCAAAACATGGTATTAGTATACCATCAACATGTATGTAAAATTCTAGATTGAGTAAACTGCAAAGATAATATGCAAATCCAATAACATGCAGCTACGGGAAATAGTGATTAGTTTATCCAAAAGGTGCAACAACAGTATGGGATACTGAAGCAAGATACTTATAGCACTCATGACAAAGTTCAGCCAACTATGTGTCACAAAAATTACATTCTCTCTACAATCTAGCACTATTTGACAAGAAAATTCTTTCAGCATCTAAATAGATGGGTAAGGCACAAAGTAACCTGAAAAAGTAACACAGAAAAAGTAGCTCGGCCATGCCGTGAAGTGCTCTCACCTCTCTCCTGCAATACCTGCAAAACAAGTTCACTAAATTACTACAGAATGAAAGATTCACCAGAAATAAAAGAAAAAAATAGATTAGAATGAACACTGCTTATTTTCCATTTGATGACAATATAACCTTGACCGTATGTATTGAACTCATGTGATATGAGAACCTTTGACCAAGGGCTAAGTGATACAGCTACGGGCATTAAGCTTTATTAAATATTAATAAGCATTAAAACATTTATTAACAGATGCAAGCTACAACAAAAACTTTTAATGCTTGTCAAAAAAAAGATGGATATTGCTTAAAATGCAATCTTAGGTTATTGACCTGCAGAACAACAGCAGTGGATGATAATGCTAGGCCATTCCCAATGACAATAGCAGCAGGACCAGCTTGGCCACAAATATAATGAGCCATCAAGCCAACAGCTACAGCAGTTGCCAACACCTGCATTTGTTCATACTTGTTAATACATTACTACAATAGTATAGCTTGAGGTGAACAATAATAACAAGGGTGGGAGATGGAGTTTCCCAATCACCTGTGCAGAGCCTAATCCAAAGACATATTTCTTCATTGAACTAAGCCTTTCAACCGAGAGCTAAAACAACAAAGCAAATAAGAGCCTCAATTTGGCTCTTTTGATAATGGTGATGGACAAAGTTAACATAGAACAACTGAACCAGAACTAATAAGAATCCCCACCTCCAGGCCAATATTGAATAGAAGGAAAACAACTCCAAATTCAGCTACTGCTTTTGTCCCATGAACATGACGAATGATAGAGAGACCATAAGGCCCAATCAAGATACCAGCAGCCAAGTAGCCAAGAACAGGACTGCCTAAACATTGTTGCAGGACGGTGGGCATAGCATTGGCAAAAAAAATGTGAATGTAAGACAAATAATTTTATTGAGTACACCTTTAAAAGAAATTTAACATATTCAGGTAAAGGTTAGATGCTTGTGACAAAAGCACAAATTTCTACTTTAAGTGACAAATTTTCCTTAAATAATAGTTTCATATTGTCATAACAATAATTTTCAAACCCAGACTCAGCTCAGTTTAACCATTAACCAGTCCACAGGTTGGTCCAGTCAACATAAAAAATTCTGTTTGAAAGCCGGTATTTGAACCAGTGAACAGGTCAAACCATGCAATCCAGACATGGTTTTTCATTTAAATGAGGATAATTTTCGACAAAATGCTTCTGCCACTAATTGCCACTAAGCCAAGCTTTATTTGTTGTTTAAGTATCACAAATACGATGAATTTTAGAAAATATTGTATTTTATAGTTTCGAGCATCTATAAAAAATTAATTACATTTATTGTAATTTTTCAATGGTACTCCCTCTGTCGCAAATTACCTGATATTTAAGGTTAATATAATGTCATATATTTGTAGAATATATACATACGTTAAAAAACTCAGTTCATCCTACAACTTGAACCTCTCTCATGCAGTGACCAGTCTAATTTTGAAAGAGAAAAATGGTCATAAGCAAACTAACCAATTGTCGCCAAGCAAAAGAAAAATAAGCTAAAAAGAGTGGAGATAATCTACGCATCAAAGTTTCATTTAATCAAAATATGTGGAGTTTGGTGCCAAATCACATTCTAACTAAATCATCTAGAGTCCTACACAACTTTGTTATACTTGCAGACTATGTTCAATTCAACACTAAGGAAACACAGCAAACAAGTTACCTCCAGGGATTTTTTGAAATATTGGCACAAATATAACACTGGCAAGTAATAACCAGAGCATGTCAAAAAGGGAGGCTTCTTCCTCGTTCACCTGGGATACATGTCTTACAAAGTCAGATAAAATTTACAACATTGAGCACAAGGCTAAAGGGGAAAGAATAAAGAAAAACAAACCTCTTGATGAGGTAATGATGCAATGATTTTCTTGATTTTCTTGGGGAGTTTCTGAAGTTGTCTAACCAGAGGCTTTGCACTAGAGGAAACTTCTTCAACACTGGTCATAATAACATCTGCCTGTGGAAGCAGCTGAGCATTCCTCTCCACTCTATTAGAATAGAAGGCAACCCTGAAATAAAAACCCATTATTGATTGATACTAGGAAATATTTATATTAAACCTTTGCATGTAAATTAACTCGACAAGAAGGCACAATATAGTCAGACTCCCTTAAAACTTTCTTAGCAACTTAAATAAAGGTGGCGTGTGTCATGGCATATATGATATATCCCTGTCCAAAGTTCAAACAATAGCTAATTAACTTCAAAAACAGTTTTCAAACAGGCCAATGACTAGTGTCCCTTGACATTCTTAATCATGTTGCACAGAAAGCTCAAAAATGTCATATTAGTATTTTGTATGTATATATTCCAATCACATGATGTATAAATTTTTCCAGATAAATTGTTTTTAGAAGGATTGAAATAAAATGACAGCAATAAATGAAAAAGATGTAGCAAGATCATACACACCCTGCTCCCATTAACAATAACCCAAATATCAGCTTGGGCAACTGCTTCTGTACAGATAGTACAAGGCCCTGGAAGACTGATGCTGGTGTGAACTCAGTCCCATCTTCAGCAGAAGAGAAGAAGGATGCAGAAAAGAATCGAGAAGACTTTTTCAATAACGCCTTGGGAGCAAAGGGTGAACTATCTCTGGTCAAATCTTTCTGTGTTTCTTGCTTTTTAGTTTGCACAGCATTCTCATTATCACTTAAATAGTCAGACTGTGTTTTGTCTTCCAAAATTTGGCTGGTTTTATCAGATAAAGTCTCAGGTGATAAATTGGCAAGCAAAGATTCGTCGTCAATTGCCAAATCTCTGTGTCGTTCAACAACATCACCCGAAAAACCTTGAACCACTTTCTCCACCTCAGGAACAGCCACAACATCTTGTGCTTGTGTAGTTTCTATGGTATCAGCATTTGAATTAGAATTAGACTTATCTGCTCTCTGTAGGGCAATCTCTGCATCATTTACATGTTTTGTAGACTCAAGTTCAAAGGCAACAGCTTGCTCTGCCAAAAGCATTATGTTTGTAACATCCTCTTCAGCTTTCACCGCATTCAACTGAGCCTTTTCAGCAATTTCTTGCAATTTGCTCAATTCCTTCTGCAACTCTTCCTTTTTATCTTGCAAGCGCCTCAGCTCTGCATCACAATTTGCTAAATTAGCCTGGCATTCCTTGATATCTTCTTGAGCAACCAAAAGGGCTTGCTCCTCTTCCACCGAGTCCTTATCACCATTGCTCTCATTAGAACCTTGAGCTGAATCAGGAACTTCTTTTGCAGCCTCCAAAGTTTCTATAGCTACTTGAAGCCTTGCCTCGGCTAATGAAAGAGCCATTGTTGCATTTTGGACAGCTTCTTTGGCTGTATGTTCTTCATTTGCTATTTCTTGGATGGTGTCAAGGGTAGAATTAACATTGTTCCAAGAATTGACTGCTTCATCATGCAAGGAAATGGCAGTCTCTGATATTTTTTTAACCTTTTCCTCAAACATGGTACTATTAATTTGAGCTACTTCTAGCTCCTTCAAGGCCTTTAGCAATAGTTCTTTCAGTTCATCCACACTTAGTTCCGGCTCTAATCCTATTTCACTCCCTCCCTCTTTCCTCTCAGTTTGCC
>CM023958.1:33862448-33883623 GCA_013407115.1 Glycine latifolia
CTTCTTCTTCTTCTTCTTCTTCTTCTTCTTCTTCTTCTTCTTCTTCTTCTTCCAAAGGTGCATCCAGTTCAGCACTAGAAACAAGCCCCAATCCTGCATCCTCACCTGAACCTTCCACATAATCAACATTCCGGCCATTGCCATTAACATAAGCTAAAGAATCATTACCCTGGCACTTCGACCAAATCACTCGAGACCCCATGAAAAGATTATTATTCTTACAAGACAAACTTCTCTTCGTATTCAAAACCTTAAACTCCCTACCAGTAACCACTCTCGAATTATTCCAACAAGTAGAAACATTCATCCCACTCCTCCGCAATCTCGAAACACTTCTCAAGTCGCCAAAAGAAGCAGAACCAAACCCTCTCCCTCTAAAATCAAAGCAACCTAACTGACCTACTGATCTGTGTCTGTAACTCATCCCCACACCTCCATGCAACACTCTCGACTGCGGCAAACTACCAGCCATATCCATGTTCATATTCCTCAGGCTATCACAACTCAACACTCAGAAAGACAACACTTTTGGTTGTTGTTCAACGCATTTTACGTACACCGTACACCAATCACCAATTCATCAAAAACCTGATGCAAAAAAACAAAAATAACTCAACATTCATCTAAAGCAAACAACTCAATACAGCGAGATTGGAATCCGAGTTCAATATTCAAATACAACAGCACTGTTCAACACATTTCACAAACACTAATCAGCAATTCATACAAAACCGTGAGATAAAATATCCGAATAGAAAAAACTAGAAAGCACTGAATCCAACGCGTGCACAGTCATAAGAAGCAAATTACTCAGTCGTTTCTTTAACACGACGAGATTGGAACAGATTCACATACCTGTGCATCATGGAATGATAGGTTTCGTTTCGCAGCGGAAAGAAGAGTGTGAGGATTGATCAAAAAATGAAGAGAGCGTTGAACGAATCGGCGTTGTCTTCGAAGTTGCAAAGCTCAACTTCACTTTGCGTCTGAAACAGCGAAATATGAGAATAATAATATTTTAGATTTTTACTTTATTTTAATTATTTTTCTTTTCTTACACCTACTACTCTTCTCAGTACTTCACTACTTTTTCCGTCTTCGGTGTATGGAAAGAGGGAAAATGAAAAATCCCAACGGAGAAAAATGTGCAATAGGCATGCCAGGCTTTTCAATTGTTTTGTTGGATTACGATTATTAAGAGCAATAAAATTTATTTATTATGATTATATATGAAATATTTGAATTTAATTTGTTTATTAAATTAAAATAATTGTACACCAATTCATTACACATATTTGATGGTCATGTTATGTTAGAGTAGTAACCCTTTTTTAATACGCATTATATTGATGTTTATTAGTTAAAATTTATTAACAAATATAAAATTTTAAAAAATCCAATAAATAATATGACTCTTACCGTAACATGAAATGAAAGTGAATTGAGATAAAAATTTGAAATTAAAATAAAATGTAAAAGTGTGGATTTTATGTCATTTGATTGTTTATTTCACTTACTTTTTGCTCTCTTTTAATACAAACAAATGGATCCTAAGTGAAACTTGAAAAATTCATAATTTTTTTTAAAAAATGAGTTGATTATTAAAATTATATTTAAAGAGTGTGTTAAAAATTATATTTCTTACATTTATCGTGACGTTATTGTGTGTTTTGTTTTATTTGGGTGAAGGGATATTTTTATTCTTTTTAAGATAGCAACAAGGCTAGGCAACAAAAACGGCCATTGAGTATACGAGAGGGATATTCTTGAGGTCATTCATGTGTATTCGCTCACGTGTTCAAGTGGTTGTAGACTTGGACTTGGTTTTAGTGTTTATTCATTTGTAAGGGCAAGTCACTAAAATGAGTCACGGAGATTATGAGATTTCGTGAAAAAGGAGAAAGGGGTAGAAGATAGATAGGACATGAGACGGGGTGAAGTGCGTGGTTTAAATCTGTACACTTCAATGTTTTGTTTTCTTGGTTTATAAATTTTATGGCTTTTGGTTTGTGGATAAAGAAATCAAATCTCTTGTGGTAAGTAACTCTTTAATGGCAAGTAAATGTTGTAAACGAAACAAGAAAGTTGGTTGTTTGATTGTATGTTGGTAGGCAAGTCTAGCTTTAATGGGGAATTTCATAGGAGATTTTTTAAGTTTTTTTATTGCATTTGTTTAGCGGATTAAAAAATTATTTTAAAAAATATGAACTTCTGAATATGGTATTCTTACGTTTGATTGGAGTTAAGAAAAAAATATTCCTAGGTATTGTTTATTTTTAGGAATGTGATTTACAATATAATTTGCTTAATTTTTATTTTCATAAGGAGGAGTTAGTAAGTTGTATTCTCATGAGAATATGAAAAGATATTTTTTTATTCACTTAGAAGATCTTTAATGGATATAATTTAAACAATTCATTTTGAGTTCTTTGTATTATGTGAATTGTTTCTCATAATATTATATCATAATTAAACAATTTATATATTTTGCTTTAAGGATATTTTTTAAAACAACCTTAAATGACTCTCTTTAAATGATAACAAAAATTTTTTTATCGCTTATAGGAGTAATTATAACTTAATTTCAAACAATCTAACATGACATGGAACTCTCCTCCAATAAAAAAAAATTAAACAATGATTTCTTAAAATAAACAATCCGTTAAGCAACAAGTGTTGGAAATACTTTTATAACTTTAATTTTTATTTCAATTTTTAAAATTTAAAAATACTTCTAGGAATGTTAATATCCAACCAATTTTTTTTTTTTTAAATATTCCCTGGAATAACATTTCCAGTAAAAATATTATGGGGAATGTGATTCTTATGTTCTGGTATGAATATTTTAAAAATTATTCTGAGAAATCTAACATTTTTCAGGAATCGGATTTTATTCGTTTCTCAGTATGCTATATGGCTGCCGATGGGAGCTGGTTAGCCAGCAGCTTTGGAGAGTTAAGAAGATAGTTGCATGGATGAGTTTGTAGCAGTCACTAACGATTTTAGTGAGGCATAGTTTGCAATTTAGTGTTGCCACTAATCCAAAATGAGCACATTGCATTAAGGCACATACTAAAAATACAATTTAGGAATCATCAAACCAACGCCCATTTTGCAATTCCATCTGTAATCCATGATAAGCAACTCAATCAGTTATACATTAAAATATTGCTTCATGGAAACAGATACCAATTAGAATTAAGTCACTTGTGTAACAATTGACAATTCGAATGGCCATCAAGGGTCAGGTTCAAAATTTTCAGACCCTTGGTTTATTCTGTCCATGGCTTCCCCACAAATGAAATCAATTGATGAATAAATAAATGATTCTTCTAGACATCATTTAATTCACTCTTCTCTTTATGCTCAATAAAACAAGAATCTTGAAAACTGTTTGACCAATTTACTTCTATGCAACTGCTACATGATGGTTTCTGTACATTACTCTTCTCCATGAGTTCTCTCATTTTAATAGCATCTTCCCATCTATCCGAGCCTGCATAAATATTAGATAAAAGTACATTGTTGGTCCTAGATGAACTCAAGAGGAGTGAATTGAGTTTTATAAAATAATTCACAATTTAAAATCAAACTCAAAGTAATAATATGGAGATAAAAGATAAAGAAGACATAATCAATTTTAACGTGGAAAACCCAATTGGAAAAAATCACGACGTCCAAATTGGATAATCAATCCAATGGACAACTCTACTATGATAATTTTGTGTACAAGAGTTTATAGTATCCTAGTTTTCTAGTCTACCCTTACACAACAATTATCCCTGATATCTTTGTTTCCCATAATAAAGCTATCATCTCAATTCATCAAGAATATAGACAGACTAGTATCATTGTTCCCCAGCCAGACTGATATCCTAGTTTCCCAGCCAGAAGTCGCATGTCTCAATTCACCAAGAATAGAGACAGAACTGGTATCCTAGTTTCCCAGCTTTCTAGAGTCAAGAAGAAGAATACAATAAAATAGTTACATTTACGCTTTTATACCTTTAGCAAATAAGTACCTTTAAATTTTGATGGAGATTTGAAGAATCAAACTTGTCAAAACACTTCTATATGATCTCACAACAATTCTCTCAATGATGGAAACATAAACTCTCTAAAGTTCTAATATTATTTGGAATGGAACAAGAATATGTTTCTATTTATACTAATTTAAGGATATGATTTTAACCAATTTTGAATGCAATATTAAAAAATATTCTATCATATTTTTTAATGTATTATTAAAAATATTTTATCTTTTCATGCAATGTAATCTTAAAGATATTCTATTATATTATGCAGTGTAATTTTAAAATTATTCTATCCTATTTTTGAATTTTGAATGCAATCGTAAAAACATTTTATCTTATTATACAATACAATCTTAAAGAAAATATTTTGGCAAGATTAATCTTCTAATCTCCTTACATAAAAATTAAATAAAAAGATAGAAACAAATCTTCTTAATTCCATGTTATCTTGAATGATATCAATCTTCAAATTTGTTCAAATAACCTTCTCAATTATGTTGATCTTCATAAATCCAAAATATCAATAACTTCAAAATATCAAATAATCAAATAATTATCATTAGTGCAATAAATCTAATAATGTGGTATTCATTGTTTGTTATCATCAAAACTTTATAAATATTTTTATGCCTCAGGGTTCAACAAATATCTAACACATAGTTACCACTATTAGAAGGATCCAGTTCAAGAAGCTTATTTGTGGCAATCTCAGCCAAGGGTATATTTCCATGAACCTGAGAAGCGCTCAGCAATATCCTCCATACTAGGACATCTGGAGTCACAAGCATCTCTTTTATGAATTCAAATGCCCTTTGTAAATTGCCAGAGCTACTCAAAAGATCCACAACACATCCATAATGTTTCATTTTTGGTTGCAGTCCATAAACCTTCTTCATGCTTTCATAATATTCCAATCCTTTATCAACCAATCCAACATAAGCACTGGCTAGCACAATTCCAACAAAGGCTCCATGAGATGGTTGCACACCTTCCCTCAACATCCGTGAAAAAATAATCAAGTGCTGAATCTGCAAAGCCATTAACTGCAAGGCCTGAAATGATCGAAGTTCATGACACAGAGTCATTCTTCCTCATCTCTTTAAACACCTCCAATGCTTTCTCAACCACACCACATTTGCAATACATGTCTATCAAGGTATTTCCAACATAAATATCAGCTTTCACATCATATTTCAGTATATAGTCATGAATAGCCTCCCCAACATCAAGTAAACCAATATGAGCACATGCAAAAAGCACACAGGCAACCGTTATTTCATCCGACTTCACCTTAGCTTCCATCATTTCCTTGAAAAGTCTTACGGTCTCCTAAAACTGGCCTGCTTGAGAGTAATATGTGATCATATTAGTCCACGAGATCATGTCTCTATGCGGCATAGCGTCAAACAAGCAACCAAGATACCTGTTTTCCCATAACCCATAATCTGTTGAATAAACTTAAAAATTAATGGGTTTAATTAGTAATTTTGTTTTAGGAGAATGAAAGGTCAAAAGTCAATAATGATGGTAGTTTATGGCTATGAATGGCTATAATGGATTTTGATTATAGTTTATGACTATGAATGACTATAATGAGTTTTTATTGTGTGTTATGACTTTTAATAGGATTTAAGCCTTTGAAATTCTTGAAGGACATATTATAGTCTATAAATAGATCATTGTAATGTTTGATAAAATGAAAGAGGAGAGAAAAAGAAAAGGAGAAAAAAAAAGACAAAGAAGTTGAATAAAAGTTTTTCTAGAAATTGTTTTCTCCACAAGCTCTCACGACATAATTTTTTTCTATTCTATAAATTAGTATCAAGAGGCAATGGCGAGTATGACCAACAACGTGCCACTGCTTCGATTAATGAAGGTGAACTACGACAATTGGAGCATCCAAATGAAAGCTCTTCTTGGGTCTCAAAATTGTTGGGAGGTGGTCCAAGAAGGTTTTGAAGAACCGACAACTACCACGGGATATACAGCGGCTCAACACAAGGCGTTGAGGAGACGCGATTGAAAGATAAAGCGACTTTGTAAATGTTGTTCCAAGTTGTTGACGAGTCGGGCTTTGAGAAGATTGCAAGTACAACAACTTCAAAAGAAGCGTGAGACATTTTGGCAAATGTCTACAAAGGAGCCGACCGAGTTAAATAAGTTCGCCTTCAAACTCTTTATGGTGAGTTGGAAGGCATGAAGATGAAGGAGTCAGAAGGGGTCTCCGACTACATCATGCGTGTTCAAACCGTGGTTAACCAACTCAACTGAAACAGAGAAGCGTTAACTGATGTGTGAGTTGTGGAGAAGATTTTGAGGTCGTTAACTGACAGTTTCGAGAATGTCATATGTGTTATAGAAGTGTCAAAGGACCTAACAAAGCTCACAGTCGACGAGCTTTTTGGTTCTCTTGAGGCACACAAAAAACGTAAGAAGAAGAAGAAGAAGAAGAAGGAGACACTTGAGCAAGCACTTCAAACCAATACATCAATCAAAGATGAAAATGTACTCTATTCTCAAAACTTTTGAGGTAGAGGGCATGGCAGTGGAGGTCAAGGAGATGGTCATGGTGGTAGAGGTCATGGACAAGAAGGTTATTATGAGGAAAGGGAGCAATCAAACCAACCAAATTTGCGTGGAAGAGAACAGGATGGTGGGAGAGGTGATCAGCCGAATTATTCCAACATTGAGTGCTACAAGTATGACAAATATGGTCACTATACGAATGATTTCTACTCTGATAAGTGTTACAATTGTGGCAAGGTGGGGTATTTTGCGAAAGAATGTCGAGTGGAGAAAAAGGTGGAAGAGACAACCAACCTAATCACGAAAGATGAGGAGACGAAAGAAGGTTTACTTTTGATGGCACACAATGAAGTCAACACCTACAACGACATGGTGTGGTACCTTGACATAGGTGTGAACAACCATATGTGCGGGCACAAACACATATTCAAAGAGATGCGAAAGGTTGAAACTGGGCATGTGTCAATGTCATTTGGAGATGCGTCGAAGGTTGAGGTCAAAGGCCAATGTACGATTTGTTATTTACAAAAGGATGGCTTAGTTGGGTCAATCCAAGATGTGTATTATGTATTAGACCTCAAGAGCAACATTTTGAGTATGAGACAACTCATGGAAAAAGGTTATTCGGTACTTATGAAAGATCGAATATTACACTTGAAAGATAAGGGCGTTTGGTCTTTCGAGTTGAAATGGGGAGAAATCGCATGTTCAAGCTGAATTTGAGAAGTGTTCAAGAAAAATGTTTGCGAGCTAACGTAGAAGACAATGTATAAGTTAATGAAGCAAGCGGGTGAGATTGGAATAACTCAATGGAGGTTATCAACGAAAATGGAGAATCATCAACCATTATACTGACAAATCCTGAAACTACCGATGATGATGATGAATCGCAACAACCCAAAATGTGAAGTTTGCAAGATTTGTATTATTCGAAAAATGAGGTATATATTGTATGTCTTTTGGTAGATTCTGAGAATATAAGTTTTGAAGAGGCGGTGGAAGACAAGAAGCGGCAAACTGCCATGGATGAGGAGATTAAAGTAATTGACCGCAACAACACATGAGAGTTAGCGGAGTTTCCGAAAGGAAGTCAGCCCATTGGTGTGAAGTGGTGTTCAAGAAGAAAAAAACAGAAGTTAATCGACATGAAGGATGACAAAAACTTTTAAGTTTACGGAGGAATTTTGTTGAATAAACTTAAAAGATTAATGAGTTTAATTAATAATTTTGTTTTAGAAGAATAAAAGATAAAAAGTCAATAATAATGGTAGTTTATGTCTACGAATGACTATAATGAATTTTGATTATAATTTATGATTATGAATGATTATAATGAATTTTTATTATGAATTATTACTATTAATAAGATTTAATAAATAAATTATTGTAATGTTTGATAAAATAAGAAAGGAGAAAAAAAATAAAAAAAGAAAGAAATTAAATAAAGACTTTTCTAGAAATTATTTTTTCCATAAAGTCTGCATAAAGTTTTTCTATTGTACATAATAATCATGGCATTCCAAGAAACCGAATTTCTCCGTTGCATCCGATCAAAAACTCCACGAGCCATATGAACCAAACGACGCCGTCCATACATATCAATCAGTGTACTCCCCAAGTAAACATCAATTTCCACGTTATTTTCCTCAATGTAGTCAACCATGGCATCAGCAACACCCCACGCGCCCAAAGTAGTGCATGCCAAAACAACCTTCACCATAGTCACCGTATCACCCTTTACATCAGCCATCCGCATTGCATCGAAAACACCCAACACCTCCCTAGACCTCTTGCACTGACCATACCCACAAATCAACGATTTCCACGAAACCAAGTCCCTCTCAGGCATTTCATCCAACATCTTCTGAGCAAGACCCAAAAAACACAAGAGCCATACATGTGGATCAAGGAGTTGGAAACAAAGAGAAGGGACTCAAACCCAAGTTTCAAAACGCGGGCATGAAGCGTTGTGCCGCAAGAAACATCAGGGACTCGAGCACAGGCCTTGAAGAGAAAAGGGTATGTGAGGTTGTTACCCAACAGGCCCAGGCAATACATGAGGTTGATGCGAATTGCTTCGGTGGGTTGGTCACTGAGGGACCAGCCTTGGATCATGAGTTCCAAAAGGGTAACGTGGGTGGGTGGATTAGTTGGAAGAGGTGGTGGGCTTTGAGGGTGGTTGAGGGGGAAAGTGCATAGGATTTGAGAAGGTTGTAAATGGTGGAAGGGTCTGTTCTGAGATTGGGGTTCACCATGTTTGGTTGATTTGGAAACAAGGCTAAACTTCAAACTGAGAAGGTATTTTAACTATTTATACTCTTGCCTTCTTTCGACTCCTTGTCGTTCATATTTCCTAGTTAGCTTTTTTCTTTTTTGTCGATATCAAAGTATCCTCATAGTCGGAGTTCTTGGGACAAATTTTTGAGATATAGAATTCATAAAAGTGATTTTTTTTTCTCCTAACAAAGTTTTCTTCATATGCAACCAGATAACCAAATCCTATCAATATGTTTAAGAAACTCAATCATCTACCAACTTATACTTAAGAAACTCAATCATCTACCACCTATGTTAGACTTTATTAGTATTTCCTAACTAGATAAAGCTTGTGTTTTGTTCCAAATGTGAGTTACTTTGTGGTTCTTAAGTTTAATGACCAGGTAGAGGATATAGACATTATTCCCAATTGTAAAATAAAACCGAAATTTTATGTAAATAAATTCATTTTTATGATCAAAAAGTATTTTGTAAAATAATTATGTGAATCTCATTTTAAGATATTGGATGATTGTATTGTTAGAGTGTGTTAGAGTGAAAATTTGTTAGATGATTGCATTATTGGAATAACTATTGAAATTCTTAAATTTGATTTCATATCATTGAACTTACTAAGTTCATGTTGAATATTTCATCACCTAATAGTTGCACTTAATAAAATCATGCAAAGAAAAGAATGACAAATAAAAGCATCTGAAATGCATGATGGTTTAAATGAGTTATTTATCTTAGTGAGTCTTATAATTTTACAGAAATTTAAGCACTCTACACAAAAATTCACTCCAATTTGTTGAAATGAGTGCTTCAATTAATTTTTTAGGTCCTACAATAGTTAAAAAATTTATTTAAACAATGATACTCATGTAAACAACTTCATGTCAATTGCTTCAGTGGAAAAAAAACATTGTTTAGAGTTAGATAACTCATAAATACTTCCAAGATGCTTTAAGATGTCACAAATGATGAAAAAACATTATATCACCATCTTTCTCTCTATTTGTGACAAAAAAAAAATGTACTATTTCTATTTACTGCCAGTATCCATATATGAAGTTTTATCAAATGATGATTGCATAACACTCTTACAATTATAATAGAAACTCGATGGTATATGCACAAATTAAACTAGAAAAGTAATACGGCGGCATTTCTTCCCAGAAGAAACCAACAAAATTTGAAAGCTAATAAAACTAAACCAAGGAAGTGTATGTAGGCCTAGAAATGATTTCCATTACCACTGAATAGAAACAACAAAGTGTAAAGACAGGCAGGTAATGCTGACATATGTAATAGGAATTGTGTGGAATGCCAAGTAACTACTCTCCTTATAACTGATAGCCTATAGTTACTTGGCATTCCACACAGTTCCTGTTACATATATGTCAGCATTACATATAACTACGATCTATCTGGTCTTTTTCGCTTTAGCCAACTTTTTCTTTCTTTTCTTAACAGCCTTAGAGACTTTAGTTTTACGTGCTTCTCTTTTCTCCTCCTTCACCTTCTTCTTATTCTCTTTCCTAGCCTGTTTTCTAGCAGCTTTTTTATCAACAGGATCACCTACTTCACTTTCTGAGGATGAATCCTCTTCAGAATTGCTTTCATCATCTTTATCCTTCTCAGATTGACCCTCAGCATCATCCTCTAAGAGGTTAGATTTATCGTTAGAAACAGCTGGTGAATCCTTTGTCGGACTTGATTTTTGTTGAGTTTTTTGCTGCGAAGGCTGTGTTAATGACAGCACATGCTTAAGCCCTGTAATGGTAAGATAGTACAAATCATTAGTGTCCTTCCCACTTGTTATCCGTTGTACATCCTCCTCAGCATTATTCACATCCTCCAGTGTCTTCGGAATATAGGACTGTAACAAGATTTCAAGAAATTAAATATGTAAGAAAAAAGAGAAAAGATAAATTTGCTAAACAAACCACAGAGATAGTGCTCTGGATGACCAAATCTGAACACTATTTCAATTCTTAAAAATATAAAAACAAAAAATTTAAAATCAATATCACATATGCTTTGGAAAGAAAATAAGGGAATGGAGAGTTAAATAAGAATAAAGAATGAATTTTATAATTCCATCATATATTAACAAACTATTGGAGTGTTGGAGAACATGACCCACGTTAGTGAGTTAAGAGCAAGAGGGCCATGAGTCCAAAGTGTCAAGGTATCTTTTAACAAACAGGCTACTTGAGCCATAACATTCTAAGATATGGTTCACACATAAATTCTAATATGGTATCACAGATTCACAGTTCATATCCAAGGAAAAACTTGAAATAGGGCTTAGAAAATGAAATTCGGAACTGATGTTTCTAAGACTCAAGTAAAGGAGCGCAAACCCAAGTAATAAATTAAAGCAAGATCTTATTTCTAAGACCGAAACTTGAAGAACACAACAAGATTAAAGGCAAGTCACAACCGAGTCAAGTCAGTTAGACTCGAGTGAGTGTTAGAGAATAACTCTCATGTTGGTGAATTAGATCAGGTTTTGAAATTTATTTAATGATAATAACAAGGCAAGTTACCTGCACAAATACAGAGTCTGCAATCTCATCCTCTGCAGATATATCTCCCCTCGCCAAAATTTTTTGTTGCATCTAGAAATATTTTGAAAACCATTAAGATCTCTTGGAAGTTATTAAAAAAGTAAAAACAATAATAAAACAAATACCAAATACCTCTTCCAAGTAACTATCCACGGCATCATCAGTAATGGATGCATCGACAATAAAGTCAAACAATTCTCTTATTGTCATGACTGCTACACCATGCTTTTTAAAGAAGTTCTGCAGGCCAAAAAGCTACTTAATCACACTTTTTCCATATTATCCCCACGTCAATTAAGGAAGTGGACAAAAAATACATAATTTACAGCTAGCAAATGGAAGTACTCACAGACACATGAACACAATCTTCACGCAGAAAATCAAGGGCATGAGGATGTTCAGGATCAACAGCTTGAGAAACATCAATAATGTACAAGTGACCCTGACAAATAAAGAACATATTGATTAACTATTGACAAATAGACATTAAATCAATGAAATATAAAAGGCAAAGGGGTATTCACCTCATAATAAAGTATACTATATTCACTGAGATCACCGTGCACCAATTTGCATTTCTGATACAATGTTCGCATTGCCATAATAATCTGAAACAAAAAATGCTCATGATTTAAACTTTAATTATTTGATGGATGGAAAAGACCCTCAAACCCTTAGAAACCTAAACAGAAGTGTTTCCATCAAGAACGAAGCCTAGAAGAAATGTGTGACAGAAGTGTTTCCATTAAGAATCACTAAATGAAACTCCAGAGACAGTATAAAATTGTTATACATTAACCACAATAGTGAGCGTTTTTTAGTAATCATTCTAGACAAGAGTACTAGCAACACACTATATTATTGGTTCAAAATTATCGGAAACTACAAAATCAAGTATGATACAAATCAAATAAGGACCCACAAATATTTGTGAGCTCTAATAAATTTAAAACAATAGTAGTGTCTTCAAAATAGCATGTTAGAGAGTGTGTTGCACTGTTGCTAGCATTTCTCTTCTTGACAATAAGCTTCTGAGTTCTGACAACCTAAATAAGAAGCTTATATAACATTTAAGACACCTGTGAATGGGTTCTAACTTCTAAGTACTAAACCATGCTAGCATCATTGGGATACTGTAATGATTTGACACACCTCAACATAGCCTTCCCGCAACTTGTCTAAAGATAAAGCTGCATCTTTAAGACGAGGGGCAGCCCAACCAGATTTTCCTGTGAGAAACAACATAACTTCAATGAAATGATATATGTATGCAGCAGCAAGAGATTGAAATTTCTATGATTGATGATTTTGTTTTTTGATCAGCAAAAGTAATTATGTATATATGAGAATAAAAGAGTACCAGTGGTACTGAAATATATACAACCTAATGACAGCACAAACCTATGATTGATGATAATAAATTTGATCCTAAAATTAGGATTCATTTCTTGTTGAAAATATTCACTTGTAGCATACCATATCTCAATGGATTGGCGTAATTTTTCTACTGCATTTATTGAGGGTAACTACAAGTAGTTCCACCTTCAATACAAATGAAAAGAGCAATAAACTATTCATCACTTTTTCATTCATTTTTTTTTAATCAATGGTAGAAATTTATACACTGATATTCCATATAATCAACTATAGAGTAATAGATAATCAAAAGCAATTGGTAACACACAAACAGTTGATATGGTGTAGGACACCTAATTATATTCTAAAAATGATCAGTCATCAGATTATATTCTGAAATTCAGAACAAAAGTAATACCTATAAATTCCATAACCAGAACATGTAGCCTCAGAAGATATGGTGTAGGACACCTAATTCCTGCTGCCTTAAGCCTGCAATCAAATATAAACAGGGTTAAATACAGAAACAACTCAGGAAAGCACGAAATCAAACTTTTTGTTTCTCTTAATTGGAAACAACCAAAGGAACAAGCCCACATGCACAGCAAGTATACAAAAAGGAGCCACTTTAACAGAAAAAGAAAACATAGTACAGAAAGAAAAATTGATGCAAAAAACACTGCCTCTCTAGTGCACATTAAAACTTAATTCCTTTCATACAAACACTAAATTCATAAAAGATCCTGCACCTAAAAGGATAAGCACACAAGTTCCTGGTTCAAGTGAAAGACATTATGGAACTTATCTAAGATCTATAGTGCTTCAATACATAACCTACAAATAAGGATTATTAATAATAGCCCCAGTGACGTATATTGTACTTCATTGATTATTTAGATAGTCTAATTTAGTATATTGTACTTCAATTTTACAAGCATTTTAGTAGAAAAATAGAATGAAATAAGAACAAATACAAACCTCATAAGATTTCTCATTTCTTTCTCTGCCCATGTTTTTACCATTTTCCTGGGATTATGCTTGCAGTATCCATTTCGAAATCGGAAGTCTCCTTGCACATATCTATCTCTATCCCTGATTTTGATAAGATCGTATAATTTAGTTCATAAAACAAACAGCTTCAAATCAAGAAACTTCAACTCCAGTCAATGTAGTAGAAATACATTACAATTTACAAGCTGCATTTGTGCTTTATGTGTCTAAGGAATATATTAAAAGAACTTCTATCTAGAAAGTATTAGTAATCCTAAGCCCAGAGTATTCATAAATTCATTAACAATATTTTATACACAGATAAACAGAGGGAACAGAAAGAAGTACAGATTATCAAATACCTCATGCCTCAGTAAGTGAATAAAACCCCAATTTAATTACAAACAGAAGAGAAAGATACCAATATCCAGCACATGGACAAAACCTTTGCATGATAAAACAAAAACGATAAAAGAATTATGCTTGAATACATATCCCAGTTTTTTTCTTTAAAAAAAAGGAATTTATGGCTGCCTATATAATTCTTTCTAAACACTTCAGCCTTCAATACAATTTATAGCAACAAAAGAGGCTGAAACAAGCTACAGCTGTTGTACTTACTTAAATACCAAAGAAGATGTTTTGTATACTTTAATTGCAAGTTCTTGACCATCAGATTTAGTTGCATGATAAACATTTGCCTGTTAGAAAACAACACAGTAAGAAACAGAAATGTGGTGTCTTGATATCACATATAGTCGATGATCTAAACCATGTCATCATCATAAAAACAAACAGGTAAACAAAATCTTCAGGTGTATCACATACTTCCTTTCCAGTTGAAGTGCATCCATTGATATTATGAAAGACACCTCTGTTCAGCATCTTGAATAAGACCATGCGTGTTCTAGGATCCATTGCCAGTTTTAGATGCAGTGAGGAGAAGAGAAGAGAGAGAACTGAAAGAAACTCTGAATATTATTTTCAGAAAATGAAAGTTAGTAGAAGATTGTTACAAAGAGGGTATTTATAACCCTTGAACTAACTATAACAGAAAATGAAAGTTAGTAGAAGAACTCCAAACCTCATCTTCTTGTTCTTGTTCTTGTTCTTGTACTTGTTCTTGTTCTGTGTGATTATGGTAACCCAACTAACAGCTTCCTCGGTGCTCGGGGCTGCCATTGGGGGTTTGGAACTGGAACAAGGATAATCTACAAAGCTACGCTCTTTCAATGTAATAGAATATTTCTTTTTAGGAATTTAATAATTAAAATTATATAGTTATATGATGATTGAATATTTCTTCTAAGTTTTTTTTTGTGAATTATTATTTATTTTAAGGAGAATAGTATTTGACCACGTTTTTATATATTATAGTTAAAATTTATAATAAATAAATATCTTTAAATAATTAAGTTATATGTTAGATTTGTATTGAATAATTTAAATTAATAGTTTAGAGACAAAAATAAAAAAAAGTAAATAACATACATGTAAATATAAAAGGATAGTATTTTGAGATTATTGAAAAAATTGCTAATTGTTGTGTGAAATGCATCTCTATAAATAAACAATAATAATATATCATAATTTAAATTGACATATAACTTTCTTTTTAATTTTTTTTTTGTAATGTTGACATATTACTTTTGATGAAATATAACGAGATAATTTTATTCTAAAAGAAAAAGAGTGTACTTAAGGATCTAGAAGATGACTCACTTCAAAAGAAGTGTTTTCTAACAATATTTTTTTAGAAAAATTTATGTTTTTACTTTATATACTGTTGATTAATGTGGTCATGGTTTATATATACTTTCATTTATGAATAAAAATAATATAAACTTTCATTCGATAAATCTAATTCCCTAACTTTAAAAATGTTGTGGAATTAGTCTTTTCTCACTAACTACAAGGTTTGGATCATTGTTCATTTGAGAAACGAAATTCACGTTCACATTTTTTATTTTTTATTGAACATGCGGTAGTCACTAATGTTGAATTGGGCTAAGTAATTTATTTTAAATTATTTAAGAATTAAAATTAAATAATTGTAAATGAAAAGTTGTCACTACTTTGTGAAGCAAATAAAGAAAATATGGATTTCAGAAAGAAAAAAAAGGTTCATTGGTTGAGGTGGAAAAAGCTAGCAAGGAGCAAGAAGGAAGTAGGGATATGAGTTGGATTCATGAAAGCTTTCAATTTGGCTCGTTTAGCAAAGGAATTCTGGAAAATTATGGTGGATGAGACTTTTCTTATGGCAAGAGTGTTAAAGGCACGATATTTCTCAAAAAACATAATAGTTACTGGATTTTAACATAATAGTTATCGAAAAAAATCCAAGTCTCACATTGATTAGAGATAAAACAATATATAAGTGGAGGACAATCTTCAATTGAGTTAGATTTTGAGGTTAATTTAGGTTTAAACTCACATTCTAAGATGGTATTAGAGTCTATCTTAGATTCATTAATGGGTTACCTACTATGTCATCTACACACCATGTCCAAAAGTGAAGAAAAGAGAATCCAAATTTGGTAACCTATCAAGAAGCTCAGAGGTGCTGGTTTGCATCGCCACTGGGCTTGAGAATTGAGGGAAAGAACCTGGTTGATTTTAGAGATTGGACACTTAGACTAGTAACCCAGGTTAAGGAGGAATCAAAAGCTTGGATTGTGCCCAGGTGCTTAATAAAGCTTTCAACAATATGAGAAGGCCAGGAACAGGGAGTGAAACACAAGCACAAAATGATGATGAGGCAGGGAAATTCAAGTGGTTTCTTGATTTATTCCTACAGTTTCTCATTTTCAGAAATTCAAGTGTTTGATAAATTTTCCAAGTTACCATTCTGATATGCTAGCTTAGTTTTGGGAAAGCGATTATTGAAATTTATTTAGCTTCTGCCCTCTTGTTACTTGAACCTTAATGGAAAGCAGGGAAACTAAAAGTTTTGTATGTGTGCATTTGATTGTGTATTTGTGTGCACTCATTGCTGTTTTTTAATGTTAGATATAGGAAAGGTGCACAAATGAAAATTAAGGACCTTTTCTTTAATCATAGAATTTGTTCTACCAAAATGTTAATATTTGGGGGAGGGGGAATTGTTTCAATGAAAAATTAATATTAAAAAAGAAATTGTAACAATTATAAAAATCGATGTTGAATGTCTTTATCTGCTACTACAAAATTGTCTTTAAAAATATATTGTCTAGCCAATTTTTCTCAAATTATCTTTAAAAATATTGAATCCTAATATAATTTTCACAACAATTTTGAAAAATTATAGTCAAAAGGTTACTTTTCACAAGTTTAAAATTATCGTCGAAAGTCTTCAACTTTCAACAATGATCACTTTAACATTGGTTGAAAACTGTTAGACCTTTCAAAACTTTATTAATCTTTTTTAATAGTACAAATTATTCATTACAAATATCTAGATATTTAAATATGACACTTAGATTAGATATATACTAGTAGCACATATTATAACATAATAATTCCATTACTAATGCAGTAATCAGTCATCATTGGTCATAATACAAGGTAAAAATAATTTGGATATTACATTACCACACTACAAAAAAATGATGTTTTTGTGGCCCTTTTTTTGTGGCGGTCTCAATAAACCACCAGAAGATTAATAATTTTTTATAAAAAAATAACAATGACTATCATCAGCTACGCGTATCACCTTTACTATATATATATTTTTTTTTAAATTGCAACTCAACACTGTAGAGTGTAGACCCAAAATCCATTGTCGTGCCTATTTTGAAATCGGAGACAAGGCACGTGCCACCAAAACCCTCTCTTTTTTCAATTTTCCCCTTATTTTTCTTCTTCTTCTCTGAAATCGAATTCGAAAGTAGCAGCCATGGAAGCGATACTCGTGGATTGTGTGCAGAAGAGTCTTCGGCATTTCATGCATGTCAATGCCATCTTCCACTGCCAGCGTCTCTGCGCCGAGTTCCCCACCGAGGTATTCAATTTGATTCCTCTGAAACTTCCAGAAAATGGAAATAGAAATGGAAGATTCTCTCCCTCCGTTATAAGCTTCGCAAACTTCACCGTTGTGAGCTCCGAGATCGGTTGCTCTCGGCTTCACCTACTATTTTATTTGATTTAAGTCCATTTCCAAGTTTAACAGGGACATGATGAAAGTGCTATTGGTGCAAACTAAGAATGGAGGATAATTACTAGCTACAACTGTCATTTTCTTTTTCCTTTTCCTTTTCCTTTTTATGCTTTTATTTCTTATTTATATGTGCATATGTTTATTTTGTTATTTACTAATGTTATAATTTCGTTTACTTTTATTAATCTAAATTATAGTGTATTTGCATGATATGGTACTAGAGTCTGGTCTCTTTGACTATGTGATTAGGGTACAAAGAATAATAAAACAGATTATTATAAATAGAAAGATTGATTTTTTTATCCATTAATTTTTGGCAGAATGCACTATAATTTTTTATCCATTCCAAGTTTCTAGGTTTGAACTAATTAGACAGAATGCTATCTTCTTTTTTTGGCAGATTGGAACTTTGGCAGAGTTTTCTCGATTTGAATTGTTTTATTTATATGTTCTATCTCTATTCGTGTCTCAGGTCTATATATGTTGGCAGTTTGATTATCATTTTGGGTTATTTTTGGTCGAACCTCCCAATGAACTGTGAATCTGTGATTCAAAAAAGTTGGGTTCTTGAATAATGTTGCTGCAATGTTTAACAAAGGGTCATTTACCTATTTGTCAATTTGAAACAAGAAATATGGAAGGAATCATTCCCTGTTGAAACATGGGGTTTGCTAATGAATAATCACGCAAGAGTGAAGATAATAAAGCTAAACCTGAATGAAAAATTTGCCTGCTCTATAATTTTTTTAGGATATAGATAAGGCTTCATAGAAGTGTGTTGCCATTTTGTGTTGTTTGGTATTTGTAACTTTTTTATCCTTCTGGAAATGCCTATCATTTGGTTTCATCTATATTTTCAATAATATAATGGTAAATGGTTACACATTTCAGTTCGGCAGAAGAAAATTAGAGTGGGGAGCTGGAAGAGGCCCCGTTTTAGATTCATTCCCTTTTCCATTCTCCACTTTCCCCCTTTTTTTCTTCCTTTTAACATATTTTCGTCATTGTTTCAGGGCCTATGGTCTACGGTTGCTTAAACTGCGCTCAGTCCTATCTGAAGACCCTTTCCACGTTGAGTTTTGCAGGTACCATACCGCCTCAACTTTTTTTTTTGTTCTCAATGTTATATTGTTGGAAGATTTTTATAAGATTTGATTAGTTCCACTTAGCAGTTTAATTTATATTAATTTTAGTAAATACCTTATGCTTGGTGGGAAAATATTGAATTGACACTGTTACTGGAAACACTGCGTAGTGTGCATCCATTGAAACTTAGTGGTTCACCCTTTTGCAATTTTGTTGGAGATTCTAAGACACTCAAGGAAGAGAAGAGGGAAGAATTGTTTGAAACTTTGAAACTCAATGATTCTATTGATGGGATGTTGATGTCATTGACCCACAGGAACTCTCCGCTAAAATGCTTAAGAAGTAAATCAATATAGCTACTCATTCAATGTTTCACTGGGGTTCTCTTCTATTTCCTGAGTGCTCTTCTTGTTGTAATTTTTGACAGGAATAAGATTAACTTGAATGAGATTTCACATAGCTCTGCCATGGGCCTCATTGATAGGGTACTGAAAATGGGAGTGCTTCTAACTGAGGTAAAAACCTTGCCCAACTTATATGTAATTATTAATTAATATCAACTGTAAGCTGATTCTGTGATTCATCTATAGCTCAAATGATTAGAGGTTCAATATAAGGCTGGTGCCTCTGCACCTTTTTATTCATGATTTTCACTTTCAATGAGAGCAGTGTGCTTAACTTCTTCACTTGGACATTAAGTGGAATTAAGTACCAAAAGAGAGTGTGTTAAACCTTGTTGTTACATAGATATGTAGTGTTCTTCTTCTCTCATTAGTATTGTTATTTTTGGGTGTGTGGTGTGGTTGTGTTCCTTTTTCAGAGGTAGCTTTATATGGTGAAATGCACGATATCAGTATTGGGTGAACTTAATTTATTATTGTTGTGTTTATGACAGTGAAAGTGCTACTCAGTATTATGGCCTATATCTAGAATGTGCACAGGTGGTGGTTGTGTTTTGTGTTATTTGGTTATTTGTTACATATACTTAAAAAGTGAAGTGAGATAGAGATATGAGAGTGTAAAAATAATATAAAGATGGAAATATTTATATATTGGATTTGAATAAGAGGAAGGGAATTATAATTATAAGGAAATCAATTGAGTTGTTAAGGAAGTTTTTTTATATTTCTTTCTTCAACTGAGCCAAATAAATTATTTTGGCACAATAGATTAAAATATCAAAGTTTAATGACCAGATATGTGATTGAAATGTGATGTACTACTCAGGTAAAAGTTGCTGTCTTAATTCCTCAACTGTTGATCTATTCTTGATGAATGAACCTCAGTCAACATCAACAAAGAACATGGTGCACTTAGCTCAGAGTAAGATTGTCCCATCTAGCTACTTAAACTCATTGTTGTGTAGTGAATTCAATTGCTTTTATCACTAACAAAAGAAGCTTATATTATAATGTTATGATTCTCCCTACATTCCCCTCTGTTGATTTTGAATCACACATGTCTTCTTCGACAGTGATTTCAACATCCAGGTTTGATTTGGGGAAATAAATAAATAATAAGAAGTAGATGAGCGTGATTTGGTTGGCGAGTCTCGTAGCCATCGTGATTGCAGCAACGAAATGGAAATGCCGAAGAGATTTGAAGGGAAAGTAGCCATCGTGACTGCTTCCACACAGGGAATCGGCTTAGCAATAGCCGAGAGGCTTGGCCTCGAGGGTGCATCTGTCGTCATCTCTTATCGCAAACAAGTTCATATCATTCCTATTTTCTTTTATTTCTTTCTTGAAAAAATTAAGGTTTTCCCTTCATATCATACCTCAGCAAAATGTTGATGCGGCCGCGGCACAACTGAGGGCCAAAGGAATTCAAGTGTTGGGGGTTGTTTGCCATGTTTCAAATGCTCAGCAAAGGAAGAATTTGATCGACAAAACTGTCCAGGTCACATTCACTCTCAAATTAATCGTTATTATCAATACAAACCTTTTTAATTTTGATATCTAAATATTTTTTAGACTCTAAGCCAATTATAAATCTTTTAATTAATTCTTAGAAGAATAGATAATATGGCTTGCAATTGTTCCTTCAAAAGATTATAAACTCATGCTATGTTTTTTTTTTCCTTTCAAACTTGCTAATTATTTATGATGTATACTGGGTAGGCCCTGGCTGCTGAGATGGCCCCAAACACTCGTGTAAACTGTGTTGCTCCTGGTTTTGTGCCAACCAATTTTGCTTCATTCATTACAAGTAACGAT